>APFE031669665.1:1803-145910 GCA_000404065.3 Pinus taeda | reverse complement strand
CTAGATATTTGCGTTAAGTTCCAATGCGTTTTTAAATAAATTTGGTTTATTTTACGGTTGATCTTGAATTAAGTTTTGATTTCAGGTCCTACCGTATGATCTCTCACAATTACTTAGATGCAAACTACATGCCAAAGAACATAATTTTGTTCGATGAATTCTAACTATGAGAAGGTTAGGAATTTTTCGATCAAACAAAATGAACACAAGAAATCAAACAATCTAATGCAGCTAATGGCAAGGAAACAAAACTTTTCTTTCGAAAATACAAATCAACGAAATGTTCTTTTCCTTTTAACTATTGAATGCAAAAGATATTAGTTTGATTTTCTTTTCAATGGCACAAAGCACTTAAAATGAATTTTGAGAGACAACAACACCAAGAAAAAGGAACAAAATCACTCAATGAAAACACAACAAAGTTCCCAAGACACCAAAACAGTTTTCCAAATCAAAGGAAAAACTAAGGCTTGTATGAGCTATGTGATCTAAGCTCAACAAGAATAAAAGGAATTCAAACAAGGAGGAAGCAAATCGCTTGGAACACAACCAAAACACTTTCTATAATCACCGAGCAAATGCGAAAAGCAAATCTAAAGTTGGCCGGTCAAACAAGAAAACAAGATCCCACGGAAGGTTTGACACACACACGGCCACTAGATGCCCTAGGGCTAGGGTGCGAAATCAATAGAGAAAAGCAAACACTCGGAGGATGGGAGTTAAAACTAGTCAAACAAGGATTCAACACATTCCAGCAACTGTAAGAGTCAAGGAAAAATACAAACCAAGCAGCGAAAGCGAAGAGGAAGGTTTTGCAAAACCGAAAAGCAAGCAATAAACGAACCCTTGTGGAACAAGACTTCGCAAGCGAGTATCTCAAAGATCAGACAACAGAAATCAAGTCACAAGCCAGGTGGAAAGAGCAGGGGATAGTCAAACCAACAGGTTCAGGAGGCAAAATTGAACAAAATTCAATTCTACAGGATCAGTGCGAGTGACCCTCAGCAGCTAAGCGCTGACCAGACAACACGCGTAGCAACTTTTCACTGTCAGCGTGGAAGGACACGGATTAAGAGTGCTAGCTCGAAAACAAGGTCAGCGCGACTGTTAAACATACAAGTGCGATGACAGTGAAGTCAAAGAAACAGATACGCGACGTCAGCGTGATTGTTCTGATATAAACCGCGCTGAGGCTAAAAAACAGGAAAAATCAAACCAAAAGCTCCCAAACCAAGGTAATAGCTTTTAAAACAATTAAGGCATTTCCCAGAGTGGACTAGGAAATCAAAAAACAGAGAACTAATCCCCAATCTTTGACAAGAGAATAACAATCAAACTCAAAACAAGGATGAACAAAAAGAGACACAAGAAACGCTCCCCAGCGGAGTCACCAAATTGTTGGAGAGGTAAATCCCCTCTACGAATAGAGGCGATCCCTACTAGCCCAGAACGGGTCTAGCAACAATCAATCAATGCTACTATGCAAGCTCCTAGTTGCAATTAAAAAGTGGGCAATGAACACCTACTTGGATTCCCGCGCTATTGTTTGAGGAAGAGATGCCGCTCTCACTCCTTTGCTCTGGTCGGTCACAATCCTCCACTATCCTCATGGATGGACACCTACACATGCAAAGAGAAAACAAACACAAGCGTGAAATCTAGTAAAAGCAACTATACATCAGTCAAAAAGGATGTAATTCACATTAACCATTACAAGACAAATGAGAATGGAACCATAACAGTAGTCATCTATCATTTATTAATCAAAAATAGAGAAAGGTACAACCAATGTTATGACGTTGAGTCCTTTTCAAGAGGGTCCAGCCAGCAAGTCTCACAAGCATTCACCCTTGGAGGTAGATCTCCCAAGACAAACAACTCTCTCTCTCACACAAGGCAAGAAGACTTCACAACCTTCCTTAAGCTCTCTAGCAATCCACACTTAACACACCAACTGCCAATTAGGAGCGGCCCTAAAACACTATGAATTCCCTTCTGTCAAAAACTATATCAAAAAACTAGCTGCTCATGGCAATAGTGGAGGCTTATATAGGAGAAGGAGTCTCCATGAATGGTGGAAGGATAAGCTTATCTCCAAGAAGGGTGGCTCATATGACGAACAGACATGCCATAGAAGGGAGGGCGACATTCACAAGGCCAACAACCAGGTCTAGAGTCATCTAGAAGGCTAGCTGTTAGAACAAACTCGCCCAAACAAGATCAGCGCGGGCGTATAACTAGACTGCAGCGCTGATGTCGCGTCTTGATAACGGAGGAGACTATGTCAGTGCGACTTAATACAAACAGAGGATGCACTGGCTATGAAATTCGACCAGCGTGGAAAACCCATGTGCTTCCACGCTGGCAGTGCACTAGTTGCACTAGCAGCCGCGAGTCAGCGCGGTTATTTCAATAACAGTCGTGATGATCAAATAAAATTTGGCATAGAAGGTTATTTGGCCAATTCATAGAACATGAGCATGATGGATTTGATTTCATGACACAGTAGGGAGACTGAAAGGGAGACAGTGACAAATTACTGTGTAACAATAGTCATTTAGGCCTCCAAAAACTTATTGTCCCAACTGTGCTTTTAGAAATTTCATCAAGCCCACAAGCCAAAAAATATGATATTCAAGCATTTTTTCCAAATTGGTGATAAAAATGAATATGAGTGTTTGTAGAACTATTATTTCCATTATAACATATCTACATACACAAATGAATTAAAACATTTATCACTGATGTTGATTTCCATAACGTGTTGCAACAAGAACAATTATTTTTACATTAAAAAAAAAATGTGTTTATTTTATTTCCTTTTTTATTTTATTTTCTACACTAACCTATTTTGATTTGAAAAATAAATATGATTATGTATAAGAGTACTTCTAGCTGAACCATTTCTGAAATAAGGCTTCAAATATGTACATACCCAAATTTGAAAAATGCATATTAATGAATATTAGGGTATGAGAAGCCAACTTCCCTTGAAAAGATGGTGTCAAAAATTGTTGAAGTATGGAGTGATGCTGCAAACAAATGATGGAGTGAAACCAATCTTCAATATATCCTTTACTTTGTTGATTTCCCATATCCATCATATCATGAAATTCTTGAGCTTTTAAAATGGTTTGTTGATGCAAACTAGAAGAAACCTCATTTTTTTCCATAACTTCTACAATTTTTTAATTTGAAACATTCTGAATCTCAATATGCGTTTTCTCCAATGGTGCATGTGAGATAAAATGGATGGGAAGGGTGTGTAAATTTTGCAGTTCAACATTGTAAGCATGTTGTACTGGTTTATTATGGTGAGGGTGTGGAATGAGTTGAGCAGGAAATTGTATACGGAATGGAGCATTTTGATGATGTAGTTGAACGGGTTGAGTGGATGATTTTGATAGGCAAGCAAGATGTTGTGGAAGAGCTAGTGGAGAATATGGAGGATGTGTTTGTGCTACAAGATGAGGGAGAGTAGTCATCCAATTGTAAGATGAACCATGCCAAACTTGTAGACAAGTTTGGTGGTGGTTATATTGACATGGTTTCCCTAACACATTAGTATTCCATAATGGATTATGCAAGTAAGAAAGTGGAGAGGAAGTGTTTTGACCATACTTGTAGGCCATGATTTCCATGGTTTTGACCTTGTTGCAACCTCCTCATCTCTTTGATATGCTACTTCCATCCTAGATAAGGAAGAACAACTATCTATGGGATGCTCCTTTCGGTCATGAGGGAAAAACACTTCATCAAATTCTTGATTTTTATGAACCTGCAAAGCATCCAATTTTGAACTTAGAGAGTTAATAAAATCAACTTTAAAATTTTCAAATAAAACATTGATTTCAGCTCTTATGTCTCTTATTCTTGTAGTAGATTTGGAAAAGAAAGAACAAACATCTCTAGAATTCTTACCAGCCTTGGAGATTCCTCTTGAATACCTTATGCACAATTCACAAACATCATCATATGACAACTGAAAAACATCCTCTTTTCCTATAAGATTTAAGAGTTCTAAAAATTCATCTTTAATTCCTTTAAGAAGGAGTGTTTTTAAGATCTCTTTTTCCAAATACTTATGCTTTAATTTTTGAAGGTTATATTGAAATCGCTCTACATAGTCCTCCAAGCTTTCATATTCCCCTTGTATCATATCAAAAATATCTTCATCGGCCTTGCAATAGTCTTGGTACTTCTTCAAGAATATGTTCTTCATGTCCTCCCGTGTTTGGATGCAGTTCCCACCTAGGCTCATGAACCATGAGAGAGTTGTTCCTTTTAGAGTAAGAGGAAACACTTTCAACCTTTGATCATTAGTACAATAATCATATCCTCTACAAAGTATTTCAAACTCAAATAAGAATGTATCTGGATCTTCATTTGTCAAGCCATGAAAATTTGGTAGAGAAGATGGGGGAATTATGCGCATTTTTGTCTTTCCTCCTAGATCTTTGATAGGGAATTCAAAAGTAGAAATGTGAGTCATTTTTTACCATAACATAAGATGTTCTTCATGTGTTTGTTTGAGGCTCCTCCTTCAAATGTTCCTGTCAATTGGTTAGTGAAATGGGTGGTGCTTACATCACCACTTAAGTGAAATCATGAGAATTTTTTTTCAAAATTTCTATTTTTTTCTTAGTCATTCACACAGAAATTCAAACATTTATTTCTACCCTAAGTTCTTTAACAATTCTACTGGAAAGAGGGCAGGGGAGCAGGGCTTTTACACTTCGTACGCAGGTTCTTACCTTTTGTTTTTAATACCCAACTCTCTCCTAACATGCACTCATCAGATGCACACTACTCCTTAGAAATGGCTACACTTTCCTCGGCAACGGCGCCAAAATGTTGAATGATAAAAAGTGTCTTTTTAACTCCTAATTATCTTCACATTAATTATCAATCCAGGTACACTTTTTTATTTCAAGAGTGTACTTAGTCTGAGGTGGTCATTTACTCAAGAGTAATGTTTCTAAATTGCAGTATAGTGCTTCAAATACAAGAGTAAATGGATGCTTGAAATAAAATCTAATTGCAATGGCAAGAAACTTAATATTCTGAAACTGGATCATTCACTTAAGAAACTACAGCAATCAACAGTCAAGGATGCAGTGGTAATAACTCTTTCCTCTGTTAACTGATGCAAATGAAATAAAACAAGATCCTCAATTTGAGAACTTAGACAGTGATAGTCCATGTCCTTTACAGTTGTTGATCTTACACTCCACACCAAAACAATTAACTAGAAATGACAATTCAATCAATAATGCTGCTAGTAGAAATGGAACAAACACACTTGCTACAATAAATTTTAAAAGGAGAAACCAAATCCTTGCATGAAAGAGATAACAGAAAATCCTATTTGAATAGCAAAGCTAATTTACCGGAAATGAATAGAAACACTAAATTAATGAAATGATCAGCAAAGATAAATTAATGGAAATGAATAGCAAAGCTAAATGAACAGCAATCTGTAATGAATGGTAGAGTCCGAAGTGAATAGGGAAGCTTTATAACTAGAATGAACAGCATAACAATTTAAGCTGCAAAGGATAATAATCTTGTTATGATGGAAGAAAGTGGCAACGCGATTCAATTACAATTTTATGCCATAAAACGATTTCAGGGAAATGTAAAGAAACAGGAAATTGTAAAGCAATGCAATACAAAGAAATGAAAAGTAAATCAAGCTATCACGTGACTGGAATTGTAAAGTAATGGTACAAATAGCGAGTGGATCCACCAGGGTCGGGCCCTTAGCCGCCAGTGAATATTACCAGATTACTTCAGGAGATGTGAAGGAACTACAACTATTTTTATATATTCATCATTGCATAATCATTACAGCAAGTTCATGCTCTGCTTCAACAGTGGGAGTCGATGATCAAAGTTATAATTTCAATAGTAATTCTTCAATTCCTCCTATCCTATCCTATCTATCTCTAATCTAATTATCCATCTAATTCTCTCTCTAATCATCTATCATGAATCCCCATCCCCTCGTCTTTGATCTCTATTTTCATTTAAATGAGGAGAGTAGAGATCAGTTACAACAGAGATGATTACAATATGATTCTCATTGAAAAATTGGATTTCTTACAACAAATTGATAAACAAGATCATATTTGAAATATCTTCCCATTAGCATTTAATAGGAACATGTTGAATTTAGTGTTGCAGCTGAGATAATTTGGAAAACAGCCACAATAGCGAATCTGCGAAAAACGTCTCCAGATATCTTTCCATTTCTCTTAATACGGACTGAATTTTGGAAAACTGTTCATCACAAAACTAATTTGGTCCGTTCTGAACAAAACACATGTTTCGGATTTTCTAGATTCTTCTCCATTTGCTCGAATTGTTAAATACAAAATTGTCACTTCTTATTCCAGCAAATTTCTGAGTTGGCACATTTAATGATGAGGTGGAGATCAAATCTGCAATATGGAAAATATTCTGCAATATGGAAAATATCTTGGAGGCTAAAATGGTGAGTGATGTTAAAACAAATTTATTAATAAACCATCATTGGTAAAAACATGCATAATAATCAATTTATTAAAAATCAAGGAGAAGAAATAATATTTTATCCATAAGAGCATAAATAATTATAAAATGGAATTATATGATAAATCATGATAAATGATATGGTAAAGAAGAGTATAAATAGATGAAATAGGTGTTAAAAAGTAATAATAATAATTACATATTAATGTCCCAATAGTTGGCATCAACAATTTCTACTTCGATGTTAACGACCTTTCCTCCAACACACATAGGAAAAGTCGAGATAATCCCCTGTGGCCTATGAGAATGACCATCAAATGCTATCAAGAGTGTGGGTGAAGGAACAACTGAAGGCAATCCAATGGCCTTCCAACATGACATCGACATGACGCACATGGAAGCTCCCTAATCTATAACTATTCAAAAAATGTTAGTTTTCCAGTAAGTAGACTTTATTTGAAAAGCCATATGATGAGGGAGTCTCTTTTTGACATTGAGCATTTCAAAAGTGAGTACTAAAGAATTGTTTGGATCAACTTCCCCTATCGCTGAAAGAAAATCACTTCATTGAGCTGGGCATCACTAGAGTACCTCTAAAGTAGACATAGTGCATGGACTTTGAGCCAGATCCTCAACAATGGAGTAATTCTAGGCTGCCCTAACATTAGCATTTATATTCGCACATTTGGCGGAACCTTTCAGTATCCGAGGTATAGACTCAACAGAAGGTCACTCAATATGAAGTGGATCTGTAGTTCCAGGAACAGATTTATCCTTGGATGTTTAAAATTCACCATAATCACGTGATATTGTGGCCACATTGATGTGAGAACCCATCATGAAAACATTTGAGGAATTGTCCCCCTCTTGGTTGCCCCCTGCAGAGGTACCAAGGTTTGAATTCATGCCAGCAAGCAACTACTACCCTTGGGGGAAAGGGTTAGTTAAGACAGCTTGGGACCTAGAAGACCCTTGTTGTACTAACAAGCATTGAGCATCTTGAATTTTTGGGCAGAGATGAGTCAAATGGTCCCCACTACATAGCTTGCATGGGAACTTAACTTTCTTCTTAGACTCTTTTCCACCCTCACCAGCATTATTGTTGGGCTTATTCACATTACCCTTCCCATCTCGATTCTTCTTTTTACCTCATCCCTTCTTCTTCCCATCAAAATTTTGATTTCCATTGGGGTTAGAAGCTTGAATGGCGTTTATGGAAGAAGGTTCAGAAGGTGGAGTATAGACGGTGTAGCCTGATTAGAAGTAGCATTCTGTATAGAAAACTGCTACAATTGGCTTAGAAGGTTTACCACATTCGCATCACTTGATCCAACAATACCGCCAGCATGTGGGCCTGGCTTCAGTTTGGCTACATCAACCATGGGTCTAGGAGCATCAGGCAAGATCTTTTGAAGGGTCCCAAACTGAGAATATATCAGTTCTAACTGCTGGGCACGAAAGATAGCCTGCTCTTTGGAATATACTCCAGACATAGAAACATCCTTGGAGATCTCGGGTTGTAATGATTTTAAAAACCATTTGAGATAGAATTCAGGTGGAATTTCGGCTTTGATGAGCCTCTTTCTCTGTCTCCATTCTTGAAAATGATCAGAAATGTGAGTAGCCATGTCCTGATGAAAATTGGCCAGAAGTTCAGTTTCGGCTTCATAACAGACAGGCAACTGAAAAATGTTAGCCAAATCGGTGAAAGATGTAAAGGTGCACCCTGGAAACTCTATATACCACTTAGCCGCATTACTAGTTAAGGTGCGTTGAAATAGTTTCAACCTAATCAAATCATCGATGAGGGAGTTCGATGACCACCATAAATGGAATGTGGTTACATGGTCGCTTGGGTCTTCCCCACTCTTCCCTTCGAATTTTGGGATATCCAATGGAATTTTGGTTGGGAGTGGAGGCCAAGCCAGATTGTATCTAATTGGATCGTTCGTTAACTTAGTCAAGTCTGGCAGATTGAGCGTGCCCAGAAAAGGAAGTCTTAGAGGACCTTGGGGATTCCACCTAGATTGGGCAAGGTTCCCAAAAGTCTGAAAAGAATGACCTAGATTTTGTAAGGCGCTAGGTTGCCTGAAGTAACTGGTAGAACCTATTCAACCAAAAGGTGACCCTTATGGTCCAGCAAAACTCAGATTTTGACCAACTCCAACTGAAACACCCACCGTAGCCGATAAAGTTTCCCCCAACGAATTATTATATGGGGTGGACAACCCTTGGTAAGGGTTCCAAGCATTAGCTAAGGGTTGAAAACTTCGAAATGAATTGACAGAGGAGTACGACACATTCCCTTGTTGGTTGAAAAACAGATTCCCAGTTCCGATCCCACTAACCGTAGGGTTAGTCCCACTCTAAAAAGGATTAGTACCTTGACCTGTGAAAGGAAAAGGCATAGAACCCACCATCAGATTGGAATGTGGTATATGACCTCTTCCAAAAGGACAACCCTGAAAATATGTCGATCCACTCATCATGGATGTGGAGGTGGTCAATGGTACACTTAATGGAACTGAAGGAATACATTGAGAGGGCATTCCAAAAGGGAATAATCCAAAACTGGTTGCATGCGCTTGGGAACTTCCACTTGTCGACGGAATGGAAGCAGACCCAAACAAGGATGTGCTAGCAATAGACCCAAATAAAGATGTAGAAGGGATGGGAATAGTTCCTCCCCCTTGTACTGATATAGGAGTCTGCATAGTCGTAGCACTCGTGGTGGATACCATGCTTCTAGCAGTGGTCATCGAAGGGATGTTTGTGTGTGGACCTGGGCTTGAAGGCATGTGTATCGGAGTTTCGACATATAGCAATACGTCTAGACGCTTGGAAGGGAGAGGAGAATTTGGAGCCACAACTGACTCTGAGAGCTCTTCTACCTCAATATTATCTTCCAACTGGAAGAGTACCCGAGAAATAACTGGTATGTTTCTCTTTGGCTCTGTGGTAGTACCAAGTCTATCTTGTACACTGATGCCCCCAAGCGGAGGATCAATCTTTGATGCACCAGCTACCACTGGTTGGAAACCACTGGCAGAATTGCTCCTACGCCTTCTAGGAGAAGGCTCTGGACTCGCAGGTGAAAGCCCATGAAGTCTACGGGACCGTCTAAGTGATCGGTCGGCCACTTTGAATTATTTAATAAGATCTACTTAAAGACTCAAGAAATTTGAAAGCTAGGCCAACTAGGAGCACAGAACAGACACTAAAAATGTCCCTAAAAGAATTCAGCAATCAAATAACTTCAAAGTATTTCCACTCCGAGTGATTAGGACCAGACACCAAAATACAAGAAAGTGAATAATAATGGCCTTCCAAAAATAGATTAGGGTAATTGCACGCTAGGTCTACTAACGAAGGTATCAGAGGAAGTTATGCTGACCTCCAAACAACAACGTTTGCCGGTGCAATCCCCCAAGCTTCACAAGGGTGCCTCCAGAAGTACCACTGAAAGTGTTGCAACGTCAACCTTAGGTGCCACGGGATTCCCCTCCGCAGCCACCTGTGTAGATCCCTAGGTTAGGCAACTAAAGATACCAACTTTTATCAAAAGCCAAGTGGAACAGTCATGAGGTAAAATCCGACAAGTAAGAGAGGGGGTATCTCATGTCCTTATCTTCAAAAACCCTCATGCTTAACTCTCAATCACGGAGCTTTCCCGGTCTCCCTAACGCTATTGGATTTTCACTCTCTATTCAGACTTTTACGTAGACAATTTATAGTGAGCTTGAAGAGTTTACTTTCCTCTCACCTAATCCAAGGCCCTAAATAACCTAAAACTTGTTGGTGTACTTATTGACAATATAAAAAGTTCTAGATTATTTTATTAAAGCTTGATTTTAAGTGGTTGTTCTTTTTAAGTCAAAGGGACAATACTGAAGTAAAACTGATGGTGTTCATTGATGAAAAAGAAATTAATGAAAAACTAACTTATATGCAATGCACTTGTTTGTTCTTCAATGAAAAGAAACTTTTACTTGGGTTCTAAGAAACTTCTATTAAAGCAAAAACTTTTTTCCTTTTCTTTTCTTGTAACAGACTTCACACTCACAAAAACTAAAAAACTATTGATGCTCAAATGATGCGAAACTACCCTAATGCAAAGAGTACATGATGATGCAAAAATTCTAGATTACTCTAAAAAGAAAATGAAAGTAATTTGTTTTATAATCCAACTTAAGTGTTTTGAAAGGAATCTGAATTTTGAACACCAAATTTTTCCCAAAACAGGAAGGACTAAACACAAAAATCCCAAAAAACTCTCAAAAACCAAAAGAAACCACACACAAATTTGGAAAAGAAAGCAAAAACAACATTTTTAAAGGACTTTTCTTCTTCAAAAAAAACAATAAAAGCAACTTTTCAAAAGTACTCCAAATGCTACCAAAGACTTAAAGATCGAAAGAAAATCACCGGGAAACTTTGCAAGTTGTCAATTCAACATGAACGAAAACTTAAAAAATAGATGTTTCAAGACGCACTAAATGATCCAAAAGCACCAAAAAGAGATTAAAGACACTGATCAAGAACTCAGGAAAAGCACACTTTCAAATTTGTCAAAAACAACTTTCGAAAAGCAAGAAGAAGTGAATGGCCACAAACTTAATGGGAAGCAAAGCAAGCAAACCATAAAAATGAAGTTTGACACAAAGATTTCAAGCAATCTTCTGTTCCAAAAAAACAAAACAATCATGAGCCTCTACATGAAGCCTTGTGTGTTCAAACACAAATGATCACACTCACTGTAAAGCAAACCGAGACCAAAAACTCTTCAAAGTAGGAGAGAACTTGAAACAATAGGCTTACTAAAAAACTAAAATCTAAAAATAGAAACTGACCACTCAGGAAGCACACAGACCAAGAAACAAATCTTTCCAAATAAAAAGGCTTGAAAAAATCATGCAAAACAAATTCATACATGACTATGTCTCTACACAGCTGCATGTACATGCGTTTCAACCAAAGAAAACCCGCATATACGCGCCTTCAGTTCAGAGAAACTAGCGTGTATACACTTTTGTAACCTAACAAAGGTGTGTATATAAAAGTTTACAAGAAAAAAAAAATGAGGCCTGATGAAAAGGATCAAACTTGAAGTCTGAGTTCCTACAGGAGCAGACAATACAATCACAGCAAGCAAACTGAAAGCTGATCCTTGATTAGCACTAAATAACCCAAACTAGGAACAACAACATTGTTGTCCCCAGTGGAGTTGCCAATTCTATTAAGGGATGAAGTCCCCTAGGGCTTTGGGTCAGAATCCTAGCCGAACAGCAGTAATCCATAGCAAGAAACAAGAAAATAACTCAAACAAAATGCTTAAACGAGCAAACTATACGAGGATGTACATACCCAGGGGTCCTTCGTTCGAGTAGTTCCAACCAAGGTTCAAACCCTCTGCAACTCCTCATGATCTTTGAAACTGCAAAACAACCAATTCAAAGACACATAGTAGCATATAGATAAAGCATTATAGTGAAATCAACTTTATAACATATAAGTAGATGGTTAGTTATACATGAAATAGTCATTCACACATAAACCATAAAAATAACATCAGATGCATGAACAAAGTTAATATCAGGAACAAGACAGTGTTTCTTTATTGCAGATAACTATAATCAAAAGTTATAAAGAGTTCACCTGAGTATTCATCTTCCGGCTCCAAGCAGAACCGTCCTCCAGGTCCATCCAGTCTCGGTCTTCAAAAGGCTCCTTCCATAACCAACACAAGGATATCTCCCACAAGTGAAAGGATATCAACTCTCAAGGAAACAAGGGTTTCGTGAACTTGGGGAAGTTCTTGAAACATAGGGATCTTTAGAATTGATCAGGGGATAATCTCAGTAGAGTAATTCTCTATTTTCTCTCCTCCTTAAGGCATTCCCATTGAAGTCTTTTTATACTTCTCCCAAAGTAGTTTTTTAGTTGGGAAACAGTTAGGAATAGTTGGGCCACGAGCACTAATAGGTAATCAAAAGGTAAAACCCATGATCTCTGCCCATAATTAAGGAAATTTAATTCCTTTAAGTGTTTTAAGACATACACGTAGGTTAGGTATAGACTGACCCACGTGTATATGTGTTTAATATAGGGAAAAGTCGCGTAGAGGGATTAAAACATTGTTTTTTGAATATTTGGACCAAGTCTGGAAGGAAGGGTTTCCCTAGGCCATAAACCAAGCATCACAAATACATAAGGTGGTATTTGGAGCTATAATAGGAGTACTCTAGCATTGGCTCAAGGGAAGAAAATGGAGGGCACATAAGGAAAAGGGAAGCAAATATCAATCAAGGAAGAGTAGGATCAGGCAGCTACAACGGTATTACTTGCAGGTATCAATTTCCATGTATCATTTCCTTGTTATATTTATCATGCATGGTACATGCATGTGAGTATTTGATTCTCATGTTGTCTTTGGCTTGGTTTTTTCTAGGTGTGATGGTGATTTTCATCCTTGCCTTACCATTTTCGAATAGCCATGGTGTGATGGGTTCTATTTTATTTGGTTAAGTTGGATTATCAGATAGTTTCGAAACTGAGTGAGGTGGTCTTTGAAGAAGAACACAAGGCCTAGGAATCCATGGACCGAAGAAGGTGGGATTGTGGTAAATTTGGATTTTGTATACCTCGATGGGCCTAAGAATCCTCGACTAGTGAATGACATGATATATATTAAAGAGTGGAGGGTGGGGTCTCAGTTAGTCCTAGGAATCCTTAACCAGTGAATTGCAAGATATACAGTAAAGCCTAGATACTAGGAGGTAGATAAATTCCTCACGATGTAGGTGGAAAAATCCGGTGGCATCCATGCTTGTTTAGGGCCTAGTGATCTGGTGGGAATTGTGGTAAAGCCTAAGGAAACTTGAATTGGTTTTCTTGTGAGTCCCACACTCATGTTTACAATATGGCACAAGGGTGATTGGATGAAAGAAATATTTGGTTCATCCCAATCTATGGTCGGGTGGTTTGTGGAAGTCTAAAACCTAGTTTCCTTATGAATTCATTAATACGAGATCTTTCTCCTTGATATTTCATGTGTAAATATACTAGTTCATATGTGATTCTTATGGTTGTTATATCCTTGTTATTATGTTGGTTATATCTTGGTTATGAGTATGTTTTATGACAAACTTGATGTATGGATATCATCATGTTTTGATTTGCAAATGAATGTACAATGAATATATGATCTAATAGATGATAATACATCTATTGTGATAGAGTAACAATGCTTCTTCACGAATATCAGATAAGCATGAGACCCCTATGCTCATATTTGTTGTTATGACCTGTAGAGTACATATTTGTAACATGTTTGACGAAATGCCTGTCATGGATAGTAGGGGTCAGATGAAAGTACTTGTACCAATGACTTCATTAGTATCCTTATTCCATTGCTATTTATTATTTCTGAAAATTTCATGAAGTTTTTGGTAGTGGCTTGAGTGACGAGTCCTCACTCTAAAAAAGTGGCACAAAATCCAAGGTCACTAGTTCAGAATTGGCTAAAAAATTCCAGTCACTTGCATGCCTTGCTATGGGAGTAAGTGGAAGGCCTTAGTCGCATACATGGATTTTCATAGGAGTGAGTGACGGGCCAGATCAGTGAAATGTGAAGTTTTCTCAGGGGTTGGTCACTTGGAAAGGTGGGTTGGCTCCTAGAGGTTATTTAGCATGTGTGGAAGGTAAGAATGGTTTTTTTTTTGTCAGTTCCACTTCCTTAACTATACATCGGGAGTTGAATCACATCATAGTAGCCTCTCATCACATGTTTACCCCAGTGGACTGGTTAACTTAGGTAAATGTGGGATGAGACTATTACAGAGTGGTATCAAAGCATGGTTTACCCCTTGGACTAAATGGGTCGTGTGTTGGTCATGCATACATTTCGGTTGCATATGTATTCTTTATAATTATGTTCTATGTCCCTCTGGTGTATGCATGGTGTTTTTTACACAATAATTTGTCACTGCTTTCACCCCACTCCTTCTACTATGTCATGTTTCCAAGTCAGACATGCTCAGACTAAAGAAATGTTCTCTTATGTTGCCAATTGACCCACTTTTCCTAAGTTATCTGCCTCATCGTGACTATGGACATAATATACGCGCTGAAAGATAGTCATAAACAGTCCAGTCGCGCTTCCAGCATGGAACTACATTTGTTTCCCATGACGGTTCAATTTCATGCTCCATCGCGAGGTTGTTTCCTATATTTAGCAATGGCTTGACTGGCTACATTTCCTATTGGCGATGTCAGTGCTAAAACTCAGTTATACACTCGCGATGATCTAGATTGGGTGAATTTGTTCCAACACTCAGCCTTCTGGATGTCTCCGGGCCTGGTTGTTGGCATAGTTTGTGTCACCCTTCCTTCTCTGGCATGGTAGTTCCATCAATTGTGCTACCTTCCTTAGGGATAAGCTCTCTCTTCCACCTTTCATGGAGACTCCTCCTCCTATTTAAACACTCACCATTGCTATGATTAGCTAGTTAGAAAATTCTTGGATTGAGCAGTGCTGTTAGTGCTTTTGAGTTTGATAGATAGCTGGTGTGGGTGTGACAAGTGTGTGAGTGTTGATAGCTTGTGGAAGGTTGTGAAGTGCCCTTGACTTTATGTAAAACTTATGAGTGAGAGAGAGACTTTGTATGTTGGGAGATCCATCTTCAAAGAGTGAATGCTTGAAGAACATACTGGCTGGATTCCTTTGAGAAGGCTTGCGACGTCAAGACTTTGGTTGTAAGCTTGCTCTTATTTCATTATTAATACAATCAATGATGTTTTCCTATGTCTTGTATGTAATTTATTTAATAGCTCATGACTTCTTGACTTTGTGAGTAAATAGATCATTGTTGTTTTCCGGTTACGTGCTTTGTTGTATTTCTTTTACATTGTTTCAGGTTGATCACTCATTGAGGAGAAGGAAGTGAAAGCTGGAGAAGTGCAACAGAAATCCATCGACAACCGGTTGAGGTAGTCCTCCAACAATGACTGTTTAAGGAAATCTATTGTTGATCTGTCCTTGTTTGTGACTAGACCCACTCTAGGGCTAGAGGGGTTTCCTCTGTCCGCAGAGGTAACACTTTCCTACATCACAAATTGATGACTCTGTTGGGGAAGTCTGTTCTATATTCTTCTCTTGTTTGCTCTTGTTTTGATTTTGATTTGGGTCTCTCTTGAATTTTGGGGATTAAGGGTCAGTCTTTTGGGTCACCTAGATTGATCTGGGAAACCCCTCTATTGTCTGTTGGATTGACTGGTTTTTGTTTAGGAGTTTTTTGTTCGTTTTTCATTGTTTTTTTACATCATCGTGGAACATAGTTTAACAGTCATGCTGATGTTCGCTCACTCTTTTGTAAAATCCTATGGGTCGCAGAATAACTTCGCACAATCGCGATGACCTCTAAAATCGGTTCATCGTGGGAAAGATGTGTATTTCCGCGATGACATCACTTTGTTGCTACAACTAGTTGCTTGTGTTGTACTCGCGACGATTCCTATAGAATTGAGATTTTCAATTTTGCCTCCTAAATTCATCAGTTCTGTTGATCCCTTGCTTTTTCCTCTTGCTCAGTAGCTTGTTTTTTAATGTTTATGGTTAAGGCACTTTTTCTTTGGCTTTGTTGAATGAATCTTGCATTCTTGCCTATATGACCTAGTTCGTTCTTTCAACTTTTCGAATCAATTGGCTTGGTTATTGGTTTGCTCAAGGTTCATTTGCAACCTTCTTCTTGGTTTGATTGAGCCTTCCCCATTGCTCATTTCTGGTTGATTTTAGTGACAATTATTGGACCAATCCATGGTATTGATTCTATTTCTTTTCACTACTGAACATAGATCACTATTGTTTGGATCAACCGGTCTTTTTTCACACTTGCTTGTTTGTTTCTTTTTAATTTAAAAAACAAAAAATAAAATCAAAAGTTTTCATTCATTTAGCATATGAAAGTGAAAGTACATTTGCATTACGAATTTTCATGTTTGATAAATTGAAAAGCGAATTTTAAATATTTCATTAGTAGTATTGATGCATCATGAGATTAGTGTAATTGATGCATTGTGTTTCTTAGTGTTTGCCTTCGCTTGTCTTGGTTTTCTTGGTTTGGGAATGATCTCTTTACCCTCCCGTAGGTAGTTGTTCATTGAAGTAAAAGGATATTTCATTCATTCTAGCTGCACCTTGGTTTTATTGTATACATACGGTAGGGCCTGAAAACTGAAACATAATTCAAGATCAACTTTAAAATGAACTGAATAAACCTAACAATGAATTGGAACATCATGCTCATTACTTAGAGGTCTAGACTAAAGACGTTCTCTGGCATTGTTAAACCTAGTCACTATTGTTTTCACTCAAGGTTGGGTGATTCCTCCTTCTGTGACTCAATAGCAGTCTAGTACGGAATTGTGCTCCCATGTACCGTCGAGTATATGCTGGGATACCCAACTAGGTTATCATCCTATATCCTTAGGAAGTTGTGTCTACATCCTTGCAAACTGTAACGCACCAAACACAGCATTCGGGAAGATTGAATGTCGTACGGAAAGTCCTTGGTTTTCATATGATCGCCAAGGTGTATATGCAGTTTTACTGGTTGTTTGGTAAACCTTTTGCCTAGTTTCTCCAGAGTAGTCACTTTTGTTCCTTTTTAGACTCCTTAAAAGAAAAGGTCCATCTGAGCACTTGTCCTTTCAGGCTCATTAAACCTCGAAAGAGATAGAGTCATCTTTTCGTCCTTTTCTCAACTCTTGAAAAATGAAAAGGTGAAGTTTTGTTCCTGCGTCATAAAATTTACTGCCCACAAAATATTCCTGGTAATAGTTCGAGTTCTTGGTTGTGAGAAGAATGTTTTTCAGGCTTGTTCTCGATGGCAACATTCCCCGAGTCTACCGGCCAACGTCTTCCCCTACATGGAATTCCTGGTTCGTTTCCTCCATTTGGAAATGTCGGTGCTCCATATATGGCAACATTGTCTTTGCCTGGGTTAACCATCGGTTTGCCCATATGGTTGTTTTCAACCTCGGTGGCCCTGAACGTCATGACTGTTGTTCCACCATCTTCTTCATCTGAACCACGACATGATGATTCCAAGGTTGAGCCTATTCTTTCTTCCCCTGTTTCTTCCTCCTCCTCTCCTCCTTCACCTGGTGAAAATTTCACATCTAGTAACTAGGAGACTAAGAAGAAGAAGAAGAAGGCCAATAAATGTGAGGCCACTTGTGCAGCTACTGCTTTGAGTACATCCCAGGTCGGACCACCTTCTGCTCCTCTGCGGAAGGTTAAGTTTCCTTGTAAATTGTTCAAGGGTGACCATCTTCTTTGTGATTGTCCTGGCATTCCTAGGATCTTAGAAGTATGGTCTCATGATCTAGCTTGTCCCTCATCATCCTCTAAAGCTCATGGCGATGCTACCCTATCAACTGGAAATGGTAAGAAGAAAGGGAAGATCCGATTCCCCTGTAGGCTATGTGAAGGAAACCATCCTCTTCACCTTTGTCTGCTCATGGATAAAGTTTCCATCGTTTTGGAAAGTCTTACAACTTCTTCACCCCAACTTCCTGTTGGTTATCAGAGGCTCTCTTCAGACCCTCTCCCCATTAACCAAGAGATTGACTTAGATTCTTCTCTTTTCCATCCTCCTCTTTTTGAACCTGGTTGTGCTAAGCTTGTTCCAGACCAACCATTGGTCGGAGAGAGTGTCAACTTGGGTTCACCACCTGTTGATCACTTTGTTTAGAAAGAGTGTCATGCTCATGTTCTTCTCGCCTCGTCAAATTCTCCTGATTCTAAAAATGACCCTCCTATCCCCACTGGTCAAGAGGGTCCTTCTTCGGTTCCTGTAGAGCAGGGGGGTAATCATACGATTCCCCCACCAAGTAGTTCGGTCGTTTCCTTCGACTGGAGTCATTTGACTACATTCCGCCTTCCATCCTATGTGCCTTTCCAGATTACAGTACATGCCTATGATAAGGCAGTATTTGGCATCATCTTGGATGAGGCTACGTCAGTTAGTCTCATGCCTTTCACTACTTGGCAAGCTTTGGGCACCCCACAGCTTGTGCCAGTCATGCAGAATCTGTTGGCATTTGACGGAGGAACCAGTCAACCTTTAGGGATCCTCTCGAAGTTTCTTGTTACTTTGGGGCGAAAAACCAATCTATATAGACATTATGATTGTCCAATGTGCTTTAGATTTCAGTCCTCTCCTTGGCCGCAACTATCTTTATGCCATGGAGGCCCTCGTCTCTTCACTTTTTCATGTGGCTTGTTTTCCACACAACGGAAGAATGGTGACCATAGATCAATTGTCATTCTTTAGTCACCCGGTGCCTCCTGTACCACCATCATCTCCCATTGGTTCTTATCTGAAAGCAGTACCTTTCTTGCCACAGGTCAATTATGTGGCTACCCATTCAATCTCTACCTCCGTTGATGATCATGCAGATGGTCTCGTACATAATGTACTGGGGGAATTGGAACCCGATCTATCATTGGTGCATCATGACATGTATTCCTCCGAGAGTGCATTTCTTCCATTCCACGAAGACCTCTTGGGAGCCATGTTCTCATATGGCCCATACACAGGAGTCCCGAGGATAGTTTGATCTTGTGTCAAGCTTGTTAAAAAATGAAACAAGGAGTCTCGAGCATAGTTCCTAATCTTGTGACAAGCTCGTTAAAAAATGAAGCAAGTGTGTTGAGGAAAGTTCTTGGTCTTGTGTCAAGCTTGTTAACAAATGAAACAAAGGCTATGAAGATGGTTCTTTTACTGTGTCAACCTCATTAAAAAATGAAACAAATCCCATTCCAAATTGAGTCTTTGATTAGGGTCTTGTAAAATCCAAGTCGATTCTTTCCAAGATCTCGAAAGTGAACCTTCATTCCATCCACCTCGTTGAATGCAATGAAGCTTGGGGGGCATGTACCTCGATTTGCGTCATTATGCCTGAGGGCATGCAAACTCATAACAAGCATAGTTTATCATTTCAAGCTTGTGTAAACATGAAAATGAATCCAAGCAGAGTTCTCCATGGTTCAAGCTTGTGTAAAAACGAACCCATACCTGATTTGCATCTCATGATTGCCGTCTAGCCGCTAAATTCTACTAGATGAGCCTTGGTTGTTTCATTCCATTGCCACCATCTCTTTAGCCAATCATATGCTTTCACTTGGTTGTTTTTCCCTTCTTGAGGAACCGCAGCGATGAGTGGTTTTATTAGCCAGCCTCTTGACCATTACATGTTTTGAGTAGTTCCACCATTGCCGGAACCAGTTGCTACCCTTTATAGCACTTGTTCCTCCAGGATGAGTCTCCTTTAAGATCTTTTTTGACTCGTAAAAAATGAAAAGATTGCCGAGTATTTTCCCTTTTTGACTCGTTAAAGAGAATAAAAATGGAGGTCTACTTTCAACTCTTTTTCGACTTAAAAGACAAAAAGATTGCCGAGTTATTTCTTTTTTAACTTGTTAAATGGAATTAAAAAGGCAGTCCACTTTCAGCTCTTTTCTTACTGTATAAACACGAAAAGATTGCTAGACTTTTTTCGTTTCAAGACCGATATCAGTTACGAAATGACGTGTCTTCGATCACTTTTATACTCTTTCAGATCGATGTCACTAGTTACGAAAAGTACTCCTTGATCGTAATGGTCAAGCGGTTCTTTCGAGTATCATTTTATACTTTTTATGGCTCGAGAGACACAAATATACGAAAAAGGACCCCCCTGGAGTTTTCTTTTCCGTGTCTTTTTCAAACTTTCTAAACATGAAAAAAACTCTGAGTTTTGCCTATGTCAGACTCGTTAAACCTTGACGACATCAGACTCGTCATCATGACAAGACTCGAGCTTCTCCTCCCTAGGGATCATTAAACTATTACTAGGTTGGATTCAACCAAAGGTCGAACTTATATTACAAGCACATGCTATCCCCCTCAAGCTTATTTTCAAAAATAATTGGGGTACTCGCCAGCAATGGTGGGGGAAAAAATTGGAAATCATCATTAATTGTCTATGGCATCTAGTCACTCTTAAACATCGACACTTTTGCTTCTTGTCAGGTTGGGATATCCATACATCGTCGTTTGGCCTTCCATGGGTTTGGGTTGTCATTTAGCCTCATTCCATCTGGTCCATGTTGTTCCCATCAAGCCTCTAATCCCTTGGTACTTGAATGCTACCATCCTCCGGAGTCGTGTCGCCGACATGTTCAAGAGTATAATCCTTCTACAGTTTACACCCTTGCATTTTCCTCCTGATGCTCTGTTTCACCATCTACCACTTGTTCTTTATCTTGTGTCATTGATGGGGAAAACATTATGGCCCTCCTACGATGGGTCATCTCCTGTCGACATCAGCTCATTATCCAGGAGATTGACCTAGAGATCCCCTTTGGTACCTTAGATCTTGCATGCCTCAATGGCAAGTTCTTAGTGCCTGATGGTCGACTTTCATCATTGGTCGTCGATTCGTTGATTCGACGAATGTTTGACTTCAGTTCATCTTTTCGGACTTTGTGGATTGTACTGGACAGTACCTTGAGAACCATTGGTATTATTGGTGGTTTCTCCCGTGCTTGTTAACAGTTTACATCATCGACCGGTAATCAAGTGATTTTCTATCATGCTCAACTTCAGTACCTCTATTCACATGCTATAATTTGTACTATGGTCGGTCGGGTTCAAGACCCCGAACTCAGATGACACATGTTTGGGTTGCATGGATTGGTTCGTGATTGCATGACTCATTGATGGATGGTTGCGACCATACCTAAGTCTTTATGGATGGCTGCAACCATACCTTTGTCATTATCATGGTCTTATTAGCTAGATGGCTACATCCATACCACATATCTAATTTGTATGTCTTTTGGATGGCCATGCCCATGCCTAAACTACATGTACTTCACTTTCAGAAACATCAGTTGTACTTGTGCCTGCAGGTTCTTCCAGATGGTGTTCCAGCTTAGTTAGTTTCGTAAAGCATTTCACCCCTCCCACTCTCTCGAGCTTCATAATTTAGGGGGCATCTTTTACACAGTAACTTGTCACTGCTTTCACCCTAGTCTTTCTACTGCATCATGTGTCCAAGTCAAACATGCTCAGACTAAAAAAATGCTCTCTTATGCTGCCAATTGACCCACTTTTCCTAAGTTATCTGCCTCATCGCGACTATGGACATAATATACGCGTTGAACGGCAGTCGTAAATAGTCCAGCCGCACTTCTAGCGCGGAAGTACATCTATTTCCTGTGCCGGTCCAATTTCATGCTCCGTTGTGAGGCTCTTTGATATCTTTACCGATGGTCTGACTGGCTACATTGCTTATTGGCAATGTCAGTGCTAAAGCTCAATTATACACTCGCGATGATCCAAATTGGGCGAATTTGTTCCAACAGTCAGCCTTTTGGATGTCTCTGGGCCTGGTTGTTGGCATAGTTTGTGTCACCCTTCCTTCTCTGGCATGGTAGTTCCATCAATTGTGCTACCTTCCTTAGTGATAAGCTCTCTCTTCCACCTTTCATGGAGGCTCCTTCTCCTATTTAAACACTCACCATTGCTATGATCAGCTAGTTGGAAAATTCTTGGATTGAGCAGTGTTGTTAGTGCTTTTGAGTTTGATAGATAGCTGGTGTGGGTGTGACAAGTGTGAGAGTGTTGATAGCTTGTGGAAGGTTGTGAAGTGACCTTGACTTTATGTAAAACTTATGAGTGAGAGAGAGACTTTGTATGTTGGGAGATCCATCTTCAAAGAGTGAATGCTTGAAGAACATGCTAGTTGGATTCCTTTGAGAAGGCTTGCGACGTCAAGACTTTGGTTGTAAGCTTGCTCTTATTTCATTATTAATAAAATCAATGATGTTTTCCTATGTATTGTATGTAATTTATTTGATAGCTCATGACTTCTTGACTTTGTGAGTAAATAGATCATTGTTTTTCTTCGGTTACGTGCTTTGTTGTATTTCCTTTGCATTGTTTCAAGTTGATCACTCATTGAGGAGAAGGAAGTGAAAGTTGGAGCAACGCAACGGAACTCCATCGACCACCGGTTGAGGTAGTCCTCCAACTATGATTGTTTAAGGAAATCTATTGTTGATCTGTCCTTGTTTGTGACTAGACCCACTCTAGGGCTAGAGGAGTTGCCTCTGTTCGCAGAGGGAACACTTTCCTACATCACAGTGTTGTTCATGGATGCAATTGTGTCACCATATGAAATCTAATGGTTTTGTTGTTGGATGTGTTTGTCATGTTTGTATGTCGGTAATGCATTGGTTATGTATGTCAATCTTCATATGTTGTTATGCACACGTTGACATCATGATAGTTGTCGTGCATGAGGTCATGGTATGTGGTTGGTATGGTCATGCATTGATAACTAGATAATTGTTGAAATTATGTTTATATGTTGATAGGATTATGTTTATATATGTATTGCGCTAATATGGTTGATCTTGCAGATGAGATATCGTCCCCTGAAATATAATAAGGTTTTTTTATTATGTTATGTTTTAATTTCAGATGACATGGTATACTTGTAGGAAGAAGATAAAATATGACTAGCAAAATAATATACTATAGTTCATGAGACTCTCATTATGGATAAGATGAGCAGTGTGGTGTTGGGCACTCTTCTAACTTAGTAGACACGTTGCGAAGCTTGAAGGAAGAAATAAGAAATTGCAAAGCGAACAATGATAGAAGCATTCAAGCACAGGAGAAACAAGCAAAATTTAATGCAGTAATTCTTTAGAGTTTGTCCGAATTGCAGAGACATGGACCGCTTAGGATCAACCAAGGGCAGGAGGACATAACTAATGGGGCAAATGACAGTAGGTCTCACGGTGGACACAAGTCAGAGAGGTATGACATGATCTGAGATGGTAGGCTCTTAGATACTCTAGATAAGTGAGGCGATGGACACAGGTTCTATTGTAGTTCTGGGTCTAGAAAGCACCATGATCATCATCGTTATGATCCTTACAAGAGGAGCGATAGGGGATATTTGTCAAATGAGTTCAAGAAATAAAATCCAACTACATTTTATGAGGATTTGAAGAAGTTGGAGGATTCAAAGGCATGGTTACTTGGGATGAAGAAATTCTTTTATTTGCATGAATACATAGAGAATATGAAGGCTAGAATAGTTATCTTCAACCTCATATGGAAAGTAGACATATGGTGGGAAGATGTGAAGAAGGTTAGATATATCAGGACATAAGACTTGAGTTGGCATGAATTCAGGAAGCTTTTCAGGAATAAGTACTTTTCAAAGAGGTGCTACGACAACAAAGTCAAGGAATTATATGTGCTAAAGATGGGATCAATGACAGATGAGGATTACGCAACTAATTTCCTGGAGTTATTGAGGTATGTACCATATCTTAAGGATGAGAAGGAAAAAGTTCAAATATTTGTCAGTGGATTGCCATTAGCATTTAGAGATTAGATTGAGTATGATGAGCTTTGGTCACTTGAAGAAGTCAATGTGAAATTGAAGCATTGTTATGACAAATCAAAGTGCAAGACAAAATATTAGCAAGGTTGGAAAGGGAAAGACAAAGCTAAAGGTAAATGGCAGCCGAATAAAATAAGGCCTCAGGGTGTAGATGAGAAAGAAAATTTTGCACCTTACAAGAAAGTTTAATGGATCATAGCATGGAGGGAAACATAACAAAGGTGATGCTACATGATGGTTGCAGTGTTGGACATGTGGAAAGGAGCATATTAAGAGGAATTTTCCACGGAATCAGGGTGGTAGGCCTCATATCTACAGTGCATAGGAGGCACAGACAGTTGGGGTTTTTGGGCAGAGCATTCCCTATATCTATGCAGTGTTGGATAACAGGAAGGCATATCACTAGGCATCTATTATCGAGATGGACGGTAAGATTTGTGATCAAAATTTTTTTATTTTGATTGACCCTGGATCTAATTATCGTTATGTTAGTCCTGACCTAGTGGATAAGTGTGGTTTGAATAAGGAAGTTCATGTAGAATATTGGTTAGTGCAGTTGGCTATAGGTATAAAGAAAAGAGTTCATCATTGGGTAAGAGCTTGTCCATTCGAGTTGAATGGTATGCCTGTTATCGGGAAATCTAGTGTCCATGCAGAGCTTCTAGTCCCACTAATATGGGTAGCTATCTTATAAACAAACATACTAAAGTTACTTGTGATTTCCTTTATGAGAGAAGCAGAGAGTACCAACCTCAGTCTTTCGCTTGGCTCCTTGCTTGTTTCCTCTCCCCTTTGACAGATCTTTGCCACTTCCCCCTTGCTTACCCCGCTTCAAAGAGCACCTGTAAAGTCAAAGAAGCATAGTACCATCAAAGCACTGAGATCTACAATGATAAACAATATAGGACCAGATATATATTGACCACACAAATGCATATATCAACTCAAACATACAAGAATGTGGAGGAAAACTCAAATAGATTTATTGATAGAAAGAGTAGAAGAGAGGATTACAACCCATTGATCTAACCCAGTGTCATCCTTCTAGCATTAAAGCCCTTCTTCACCTCATGAAAATCTTAGATCACCCAACACTATGATGTTCCACAAAGAAACCAACAACACTTCTTTAGAAAATACGAGATTCCAGCCTCCAACCTCTAGATCTCTAGGATGAGGGATCCATATATAGATATTTGCAGAGGTGTGAGTCAGCTCTGGGTTTTTGATTAGTGTCATTCCACTGATAGTTCTTGGCTCCACTTGGAGATTTCATTGATCTCTTACTCATCCCTGGCGAATTCTAAGAGGCAAGTGTCATATGAGAAGTTTCTAGAAGATTCCTTGATCATCCACTTAGCAAATTGTCTCTGCCATTTGTCTATTCTCGCTCATCGCACCCTATAGAAGGACTTTTCAGTGTGTATTTCACTTCTCGTGTGTAGTAGGTGAGATGCATCGCACCCTAACCATGGAGCAGGTGAGATGGTCCAGTTTTGACCAGTTTTGAGTAGTTTTTCATGGAGAACTTCTGGGAGATGATGTAATCAGCTGACCTTGCTACTTTAGGGTATGAAACAACACTTTTAGGGACTTAGAAGCCCTTGGTTTATGGACATATCTGATTGGGGTTGCAGTGCCAAAATATGTCTATAACAGTTGCCCCCTAAAGCATGTGGTCATAGACCTTTTGATGTCGGGTGAAATGCTTTATCATGAGGATCCGAGGTTTTTCGAACTGGAAGGTGACCTGTAATAAGATACAATACAATACATTATATTCATAATATTTTCATGATCTAGTTGAGGTAGGAATTCCCATGCTCATCTTTATAAATTCATTTTCATGTACATAGGACAGACAATTGTCTGTGTGGCAGACTGTTGATTTTGGCAGAACCATCATTATTTAGCTTGGATGATTATCTGTGCAGCTATGATGTACATTTGATGTCTTTATTTTCATGAATATATCGCAGCCTGGATGGATGAAACTAGATCCAGCGTCTTCAAACTCGTTCAATCTTCACCCGAAGTACAAGTCGATCCATGTGAAAAGATGTTCTGAAGTCGAACATGGAAAGACATTGCCTGATTACCAGCCAATGATGTAAGCTATTAACAGGCGCGAGAGGAATCACCAATAATGATAATGACCCTCAAGGCACTGCAGTACAATTCACGTGGTGTTAAAATGGGACTTGACGTCGAACACCACGCAAAATCGTTTGGTCGAAGGCCATTGATGTAAACCTGTTGCTGGAAGTGAGAAACTTGCCATTGAGGCATGCAAGCTTCAAAGTACTGAAAGGGTTGTTCCTAAGTCAACTTCTTGGATAATGAGCTGATGTCAACAACAAGTGACCCATCGTAGGAGGGCCTTAATGAATCCCACATCTACTACATGAAACGGAGCAAATGATTTTGTGGAGGTGAAAACGATCTGATGATACAAGGTTCAGGGTGGCGATCATGAAAGAATGAAGGGTGAAGGTATTGCAACAGATAAGACACAAGCTGGGTTGGTGAATTCTTTGAGCAACTTCTCTTGAACATATCAGCAACACTGAAAGGGATTGGTAGCATTAACCCCAATAATGGATGGTACAGTGGACCAATGGTGATATGACCGGTGAACGGAATAACCCAACCCGACTCAATCATGGTGATGGAGTGAAAGTGTCATGTCAAAGAGCGACTTGCTACCAATAAAGTTTCTTCAAGTTTTCTTCCCAATTTTTCCCCAATAATTTCTAACCAATACCTCTTTATTCTTGTCAAGCTTGAGGAGGATAACATATGCTTGTTCTATAATTTTCCCTTCAAGCAAACCCGTCACTATGTTTTAACGAGCCTAGCGACAGTGAAACTCATTCTTGTCTGCATGGACAAGTTTGTCACTATTGTTTTAATGAGTTTAATGACAAGGATAACTTGGTCCTTTTCAATTTTAGAGATTCTAAAAAGAGACAGAAAGGAAACTCTAGTAATCCTTTTTCGTAATATAATCCCTTAAGTCCGAAAAAGTATAAAATTATACAAAAGGGATGACTTTTCGATATTTTTAATGAACCGAACAACACAAGCACTCGATCTTTTTGTGCAATGATCCCTAAGGTCCAAAAAGATTAAAATCGAGAGGAGGGATGGTACTTCCAATCACTTTAATGAGCTGGAGATGCCAATTTCTCAAAAATATTTTCATATTTTACAAGTCAGATGAAAAGAGCTTAAATAGGACTCGTTTTTTGAGGAACGAATGATGATTTTGGATAGAAGCTAGTTCCAGGTAAGGCTTGGAACTTTTAAATCATGGCAGTGTAAAGAAGATGGCTAACAGAATCACTCGTCACAGTTGTTCCTCAAAATGGGTAAACAATCAAATGGAGGTGTATGATCGGCTAAAAAAGAGTGGAGGTGATGGTAAGAACACGACCAAGGCTCAAAAGTTGATAATAATGTGATTGCAATGGTTATTTACCAAAGGTGGTTTCATTTTTTAATGAGCTTAAACTCTGGCAGAACATATGCTCATTGCTAGGTTTATTTTTTAACGAGCTTGAACTTCGCGTAAAACTGCTCGTGGCTCAGTGCATTTTTTAATGAGCTTGAACCATGCGACAACATATGCTCAGATTCGGTTTCATGTTTACATAAGCTTGAAATGAAAACTATGCTTGTTATAAGTTCACATGCCCCCAGCATAATAATGCAAATCGAGGTGCATGCCCCCAATCTTCATTGCATTCAACGCGGTGGTTGGAATGAAGGTTTACCTCTGAGATTGAAAGGGAGTTGTTTCATTTTTAATGAGGTTGACACAGTAAAAGAACTATCCTCATTACTCCTTGTTTCATTTTTTAATGAGGTTGACACGAGATAAGAACCATCCTTGGAATCCAACGTATTTACAATATTTGATAGAAAATCAAAAACTGAAGGATGATTTAGGTTGCTGGAATAATCTTTGTGGTATTCTGGAAGATGGGAACGATGGTGGTAATCTTCCCATGGTGCCTCTCCTATCATCATTGACTGAATGATTCCTTCGTCTGTAGAGTGTACAAGCGACCAAGGATCTGAAGAGGTGCCATATTCCTTAGACCTATTTATCCAAACACTTGATGTGCATTGATTTGAGTTTGCCCCCCAGGCCAAGAAAATTGATTGCTAAAATATTTCTAAAATGGCAATGATCCATGTTGACAAAATGTTCAAGAATCTTCTAAATCTTTTAGATATAGAAGATATCATTTTGCAGGTTCCCACCATGGCCACTTCTGCCAGATTAATCGGAGGCAGTAGGGCAAAAGTACCCATTAAAGTAGGGTCTTTTAGGAGGCCTACTTTGATATTTTGAAGCAATCGAGAGTTTCCATGGATCATTGGAATGCTTCCCGTAACTTGTGAACTGTTGGGGAGGAAGGTTTGTTGGTCAATGATTGTAATTCCTCCTTGAAAAGGAAATTCAATCTTTCTAAAGTAGGTTGACACAACAGCATCCATAGCATAAATCCAAGGCCTTCCCAGTAGGATGTTGTAATCGAGGTTTCCATAGATAACTTCAACATCAATTTCTATTGTTTTTCCCCCCAGTTCAACTTGCAAGTTACTTAAAATACTGTACGAGGTGTATGCCCATCCATCTAATGCTTTTAACATCGTTGATGGTCACGACAAGGGTGGTGATCCTAAATTTTTCCAGCAACTCATTGACATAATACATGTAAATTCCCCCTCATCAATGATTGTTCGATGAACAGTTTTGCTGATGGCTTTCACTTGAATGAGGAAAGCGAGTTGAGCTAGTAACTGAGGTTCATATCCTTTATGATTAAAGGCCACAAGACTGGAATTCATTGGGTCAATCCCACCTATTGCTGATAATAGAGCCTGCTTTTAGGAGGGGAAATTTTGCAGTACTTCAAGTGTCGACATAGCGGATGGGGATTCGGCCAGGTCCTCTACTATATTATAATTATGTGCTGCTCTCGCATGAGGATAACACGTAGATTTGTATACTACTCCTTTTGGCAGCTTTATCGTTAACTCAGGAATGATGGGTGGCACAACTTCGGTCAAAGTTGTTGTCGAACTACTAGGTTGATCAGTAGCCTTGTTGTTCGACAGTTGTGGATTCCTGTAATATTTATTCCTTGTCGATATCAAAGCATCATTTTTCCATTTCAAAATGGACAACATAAGCACTTGGGATGGGGAACCATTGTCGCTAGCAACCAAATTGGTTTCTGGGTTTGGAAACGAATTAGTCAATACCGATGAAGTTTTTGAATTCTTAAAGAATTTCAATTTCCTTGCCTCACATGATAGCCACACTCTCTAGCGTATGGAAAACACACTCACTCAGTGGTGGATGGCTTACTGGACTTACATGTGTACTCGGCAGGTTCCTTACGCGTACTGGGGGTGGCCTTGGTGTACATGGCTTTAGTGGATGTGGACTTGGGGTACTTTACTTACTGTGCCTAAGGCGGACTGGTACAGGGCAGCTCTAGGCTCAAGCAGGCTGCAATAGAGAAGGCAGGTAGGTGATACTGTGTCCTATCGGTTTTCACGTCCCTATTTCTTGTTATACCATAAGTAATATACTTACTTTCTTTCGGCAAGGAGCAAGTTGGATCAGCAGTTGTTAGTTGGGCTCCCCGTCCATTTCTATAATGAGACTTTAAATGACTAGTGGCAATGAGAACCAACTATAAGCACTTCTGTCTATGATAGGCTATGAGTGGCTCTGACTAGAGCTTATGGGCTGCTATGAATGGCGTATGATGCTCAACAGGTGACTCATATATAACACAAGCTTAAGTCAATTGTTCTTGGACGGGTTGTACAATCTTATTGGGTTTATAGCATCATGTATTCAATTCAACCAGCTTCTTGGGTTTTTCTCAGAGCCCTCAGTTCATATTCTAGCGAGCAAGCGTAAAGGCGCTGAACCTAAAAGCAAATGAATAAATCCCGCCTAACATAGGGAAACTTCCTGAAAAGGCGAATATTGGAAATAATCAATCTAATTTAAGTGCCTCGATCGAACTCCTCGCCCCCCCCCCTAAAATGCAATTTGATAAGACAAAACTTGCGACTATTTACCCACCCACCCCAATCCCCGAACGTAGTCGCTTGTCCGCATCGGACAAGGTGCAAAGCCGCTTGCTTGACCAAAGCCCCGTAAGGAATTGATAAGTACTTTGGCAAGGTGATTCTTATAAGGTGCTTCAGGGTATCGGAAAAGACTACATTAACTCGGCTAATACTACATGTTAAGATAGGAAGACGACTCTTTGACCCTAATACATGGATGTCTCTACCGATCCCACCCATGCAAACCTACTCCATGCCTTGTTGTGCCGTCAGCCCACCCCATTTCACTTCAATGTTGTATTGATTTCCGGGCCTAGCTAGCCTCCCTTTGGCATTTCAAGTTCAATTCCTCTTCTTAATACCTTTCGTTCCCATCAGTTCCTTTCCTTCTGAAAAGGCTGGTCTTAAAGAGCCCTCCTTTCAAATTGGCGGTTTGAGGGGAATCAAATAGTATCCTATCTGTGTTGGTGGATGAATTGAGGGAATCATATGGTATCACCCTTCTAGCTCTGCTTGCCTGCTTGGTAAGACCTTGATTTATTCCCCTCAATCCCTTGTGTAGCCTAGGTTTGAATAAGAAAAATAATAGCTAGATACGTTTCTCTATGGTGATTTAGAATCATTTATACGACGACCTACACAATCAATAAGGAAGGTCTCGGAGGGGCTTGCGCTTCCTAGTGCAAGGAAAGCGCTTATTAATTGAGATTCTTTGAACGCTTATTGGGAGAGCCCCAGTGGCTTACCCTTATGTGTTACTTCCTCCAGCGTGATCTCCATCACTCACTGCTTACCTGCATTATCCTTGCCCCCGGAGGGACAGGCGGCTTCGCACCTTATTTATTGCCTATTGCCTTATGTATTGTTATGACTTCATCTACCTACAGGAACTCTTACCAAGGAAAATAAGCCTAGATACAAGAAAGCGTACCCTACCTACCTCTTGACTGATTCTACTGAACCCCAAGCAATATTTTCCGAATAAGATGGGGGGAAAAGTCGCAGTTTCACAATCAATATCTTGAAAACTATACAGTGTAGGTAGTACTAGTCCCTAAGACTGTTGGTTACCCATTCTCTTTGGGGGTCAAGCCACCATTCTACCTCCTCATTGCTGGGATTAGAAGTTGTTCCACCCGAAACCAACCTAGACTCCTCCCGCCGAAGGGTTCAATGCTTATAGATAGCGGATTCACTTGGGACTAGACACTCACTAAGGAATAAGAGCCACCACCTGTCGTGAACGCATTTCCATCTTTTCCGACATTCCGATTCTACCACCATCCACCCCTTATCCTTGGGCAGGGGGGCCTCGGGGAGGAGCCTAGATTAGACAGAAACCTAGCCTAGACAGATCCCCCCTCTTTATATTATGTAATAAGGGCCTATTATTATTCTTATTTAGGGTGACCCTTACCCGATATCGAGGAGTTCTCTTAACCAGAAACAGGAGGTGGTTGGACGGTAATGTCGCCGACTGACACCCGATCCACATTGATGGCTCGAATACCAACGGGGAAGCGAAATCTGGGACAAGTACGATCTATACCTTCTCAACACAAGATTTTACACTTCGATCGAATAGGAAAAAATCAGGGGTGATACCAAGTAAACCAAAACCATTTCACTATTTATCCACGAAATTCACCTTATCAAATAATATAAAGCAAGCTCCTTTTTAGTCACTCTTCGGTACTGTGATCACAACCTGCTACCCCATTGATTATAGGTAACACCCCATTCTAACTTCCTCCCGGGATGGTGTCAAAATAGGGATATCAACCAACTATCAACCATCACCAACTAAAGAGAAACTAGAAACCTTTTACCCTCGCCCTAGAGGACTACTTATATGAACAGAGTGGTTATGTTTGACTATGTCAAATGGCCTAACTACCCTAGTCGGATCATTAATACACACCACTACATTGCCAAAAACCCTAGTTGATGAGGCCACAAAAGCATGTTCATCTACCTTGTCTTGCATAGCTATCCCCAGGCTCCAACAAAAGCCTCGACCTTGCCATACATGCTACACAATAGCTCAACGACAGATCACAAAGCCCACACCCAACCGAAAAATCCTCTCCCTTTGGTCGAGCCTGCTTACGCATCCTTTCCCCACCACACCCCACTCAGCCTGACAATCCACCTCAACGGCCTCCAATGGTAAAGGTCAAGGTCAAAGTAGTCTCCACAGAGCTCCTACTCATCCTACTACCAAAGGAATCAATAATTGGCCCACAATGAGGCCCCAAGTTGAATTGTCCCAATCTTACTAAACGTACTAATTGTGGAGTAATGCTAAACGTACTAGTTGTGGGGTAATCGTTCTGGGAATGCCTATCTCTCCATCTAAGGTAGCATGCATGTTTGGGACAACTAGCTAAGGTCTTTTTTATTACCCAAATTGAAAAGTATAGATACATTATCTCATTCAATCGCCAATTTGTGCAAGTATATCATTTTGTCAAATTATATTCTTTATAAATAAGGTTATCCCAATCTATCCCAATCTGAGTGGTCCCAATCTAGACTTACAAAATGGAATGTGCCCCAAAGCTATTACTGATCGTTGACTAATAAAGTACTAGCTACGTGGTTTACTAAAACATACTTTTTATGGAGCTACTGATAGAGAGTTACTACGGGAATGGGGCTACCGATGTATAGAAATCTTCAAACCTACCAACCTTAGACTAGTAGACCTACTGGAAAAAGAAACATGAAAATATCATCGGAGCTACCGTAGAATGTCCATCCAATCTCAGGCAGAACGCCTAACCGTATCAGAGAAAGCCTATCTACAGATCTGTCTAATCTATCAATGTTATGGTTTAACTCAAGTGCTGTAGGTCTCCCTAAGTGATTCTCTCTGTCTTACCCATAGCCTCTATAACACTATATAAACTCAATACTTGGGTCTAGCTATTCTCTCTCACCTGGCCTGGTCTGTAGCCTAAGAACTCAATATGGTAAATCGTAGTATCCCTATAGCCGTTAGGCACTTACCCCTAATCTGTTGGTTGAACTCTCTAACTAAGCTTCTCTGTATGTCTACAACTCTAAGTCTCCCTCTCGATTGGAAAAACCTCTCTCTTAGGTCTCTCTGCCGCCTTGATTGTCGGGTATTACTGCTATCCAATCTGTCCAATAGCCTATCTCTAATGCCCTAATATTTGGGCTAAACTATAACCTTTCATACACTTTGTCTAACTGATTGATTCTCTCTCTACAGCCTTTCTTATAGCGGTTTAACTCAGGCTTAGGCCATCTGTCTTTATACCCAAACACTAGTTGTATAGTCTAGCTTAAGTGCTTACCAACTGCATGGTGAAACTGCTAGCTTAAGAACCTCTGCCTTAGCTTTCCAGTTCTATCTATAACCCCATACTGTAGGGCTAATGTATGGCTTTCTAATCACCCCATTGCCGTTATAGAACCAGTCTTCAACCTACTGGTATTTCTTTCCAGCCTCCCTCTCATAGCCTATGCCTAACTCTACTCCTTTCCCCATTTGTTTATACCCAAACACTAGTACTTCCCATCTATAGCACCTAATACTAGTTGTTGGATCTATCTTAAGTGTCTGGCTTTTGCCACTGCCTTTGTAGCAGTTAAATGAATGCTTGTCGCTTGCTCTGGCGCTCTTAAACAGGCTATGGCTACTTAACTATGAGGGGTGATGGCACTAGGATGGGTAGCTTCTTTTAAATTGGACTTAGGTCAAAAACCAGTTCAAATCCATCTTCCCCGCTTGCCTTTACCTCTGCTCCCTGGTCAATCCTCTAGGCTAGATGGTGATAGAGAAGCTAGGACTGTTCTCAAACTGCCTTTCTTCCTGTTGTCTCTGCTCCCTCCACTTGAGCTATTGGTAGGTTATTCATTCGCTCCAGATCAATTGCAAATGGATTTGGATCTGTTAGTTATGGATCAAATGAGTAAATCATATCAACTGAAACTGCGCCATTTGATGCTAGCGCTGCAATGAACTGGGGGCGATATGGAATCGAGCAAAGGCGGGGACTGGGCGGGAAAGGGTGGCAAGATGGTGGTGGGGTAGCGCCTGTGAAAGATTGGTCCACTCACACCACAACTAGATTCATCTTTGAGAACATTATGACTCGGTTTGGGTGTCCACTCAGCCTGACCAGTGAACAAGGTGCTCATTTTGTAAGTCAGGCTATAGCTACCTTTATATACTTCGAGCCTCTTCCTCCGAGCTACCAAGATAGTAGTTAGTTGCCATAAGCACATATATAACGAAGCTCGGACATTGAGTTTTCTTTGTTCCACACTCTTCCTGGTATATATTTACGGAAGGCTACGAAAAGCCTTCCGGGATCTCTTTTTATCTTAAACATGACTCCTTTCCTTGTTCCCCCATTTTCACCTTTCTCCATAATGAATCACAATTTGAAGTGACTATCTGGAGATTTTCTTTATACCGTCTCGATACGCTTCCTACCCCACTTTTTCCCTAATTCCACCCAGAAGACATCTTTTATATTGCATTTAACTTTTGTTAGAAGCTCTTCCTTTCTTTCCTAACGTCAAGCAAGCCCCTACTGGCCCTTGCTCAACGACTACGTTTCAATTTGACTTATTGGGTGCCCTCTCAAATAAGTAACTAAAAGGCATTGGTCGAGAGTTCGGCAGGCTCACCCTTCTCTTTTTTCCATTTTTGCTACCTGGCTATTGAATTCACCTTTTTGCCTCTTTAGCTACCCATTCTTCCCAATATTGTGTCTTAATTCAAAATTTTGTTATGTCCAGGCTTTCACCGCAGCTGCTAGTTGACGTTGCATGCGTTTAGTTTCACCAGTCAGTTCCTTTCGTACACGCCTTCCTCCATGTTTACCCATCCCATCTAGCTAGTGAAAGATACATTGTGCTTGCGATCATGCCCTAACCACCCACCCAGGTCCCGCCTATTTCCATTCTAGAAGATATATAAAGGCTTACCCGCATTCGTTAGTTCCCATCCATATATAAGGGTCGAGCGAGCTAATCATCAACGAGATAGGGTGTTTTCGTTAGATATATATATAGCGGGCCTCCCAAGCAGAGCATATGGATCAAGCAGTATAGATCAAGCAGTATAGTTCGAACAGAGCATATAGCCTATAAAGATATAAGGATATAGGGGGTCGGCGCAGGCCCTCCTCATCCTGCCCCATATATGGATAGGTATCCCACTAGAAATTCCTATATAGCTGGGCACCTATGAATCTAATTCAAGGGGCTATCGATCAAGAGTAGATCATATTGTAGATAGCTGTTCTCGACCCTGAATACCCTCTTTGATCCCATCCTGGCTGTTCTGTTCTCACTTTGATCCTTTATATGTATTGTCTAAAATACATATAATAGTAAGATGGAGGATAGATAGGTTGGATGTCTAGATTGATGGGTATGGGTATGGGTATGGGGGTAACTAGCTTGGATGTATGGCTTGGTTTTGTTTGGATTGGCTTGGTGAATGGTTGTCTCTGGCTTTGTTTCATGAACCCAACACTTGGCTTTGCTTGTGTATCGCTTCGCTTGTTGACCCCACCCTTGGCTTTAGTCTCAATGAATGGATCAAATTTAATATAATAAGGTGCGAAGCCGCTTGTCCCTCTGAGGGTAAGGTCAATCAAATTTTGCGCATATGCATCTCTGTATCTATCCCCATATAAAGAAAAAGTAAAGACTGAGGAGATGCGTAAGATCTATGTTAGCCTAGCTAGGGGATCTCTATCTTCCCCCAATTCGTATTCCTTCCTCTTCATGAATGCGTAAGATATAAGTGAGCCTAGGAGCCCAAGATCTGTCTTTCCCCAATTTGTATGGCTTCCACCCAGCAGTACACATCATGGTCTAAGTTCTTCTATTTCATACGATTGAATGCGCAAGAAGGAGATTAGAGGGCATCCTCTGGAGTCAAAATGGTTCTGAGTCGCTGCCTAGTCTATAGAGCTGTATCTCCTCCCCCTTGGGTAGGACCTTGATCTAGGGCTTAGGTATGACTTTGATCTAGGGATTATTTATTGAATTCTTAATATTTCCTGTAGTGTAAAGATGGTTAGGTCAGGGATGCTCTCCGTAGGGCTTTCTTCTCTAGTCAAATAAGTTTTATTGATGTATCTAGCCTAGTTTTAAGAGCATTATCTCCTCGCTAACGGAAGGTTATGGCGTTCCTATAGTTAATAAGTCCGAAGTAGGCCCTTAAGGTAAGATAGAGATCCATAAATCCTAGACCTAATTTTCTTGGTAGGAAGAGATGGGCTTAGTATCAAGGGAAACTAGAGCAGACAGAAGCTCACCTTGATGTCGCCTTAGGGTGGGCGCAAGGTTTGTAACCTATCCCTTCATAGTGTAATCCCTCCTGGCCTTAACCCTCTGGATTGTTTCTTAGTCCACTAGACTATACGGAAGATAAGCTTATCCAGGCCGCCTCACTAAGGTTTAGGCTAGGTAGGTGATCCTTGCCCCCCGGAGGGACAAGCGCTTCGCACCTTGCATCTTATCTAAAGTCGCTTTACTGCGCTTTCCTTCTAATGGGTCCGACCCTCTTACCAGCCAGCACCAGAAATGATTGAGAACTGACCTGGCACATACCAAAGTAAGTGAGTAATTCATTAGTTCGCCTATGCCTCTTTCTCAGTCGTTCACCTCCACGAGAAAAGAATGACTTTATTACTTATATTGCTCCCCTTCCCCCCTAGCATTCCGACCGATGTCGCAAGCGATTTTCGTTATGAATCTACCTTAATCGATACGATTTTCGTTATGAATCTTCATCATGGTTTTTATAGGAGAAGGGAGAGAAATAGTGAGCACTATCTTCAAGCCTTCTAGCCGGGCTCGCTAATCAACATCGTGCCGGTCGGGGCAGGGACTGACTAGTTCCTCATCCCAGGTAGAGCTCCCTATTCCAGCCAGGTATCGTACTAACTATCAGAGGGACAGGCTGTATCTCAGGCTGGGGCTTTATTAGGGGGGGAGGGGTATTGGTGCAAGGAACAGCTAGCTCTAGCTAATTGGGAGCCCGCATCTCTCTCTTCTATTGATCAAGAAGCGATGGATATAGGGGAATTATATGGCAAGGAGAATCTCGGGAACTCAGACTCATAACTCGGGAACCACTTAAGTGGTACCCATCCCTGACTGAATGAAGAAAGAGATAGTCATTATCGATTAGCTGAAGCTGTATCAGGTCTACGGGTGGGAACTCAGAACTCATTAGCTCGAGATGCTCAAGCTAAAGCAATATCAGCGACTCCTACCTACCGTAATTAAGTAGTTAAAGAAAGGTGGGTTGTTCTGTACGTGGACGCACGGGAACTTCTGACTGAAGAGAATAGGAGTGAGAAAGGAGTTGGGCTTGTAATTGATGGATTCTATGGATATGGAGAGGACAGTCATTCATTTTGGGCAGGATGATGAAAGCATGCATGGTATAGAGATGGGGGCCTACCCCCCCCCTATGAAATAAGAAAGGGGTGTTGAGGCCCTTTTGAAATGTGTGGCATACTATGGTTACGCAACAAACAAATTTGCTCTGCCAAACAACCCCACTCAGCAGAGCAGGAAAGATACAACGATGTTCTCTCGCCATATAGGTATCCAGAGAAGTGCTCTAGTACTGGCCCTTTTGAATAGCATGAATACGGGGCTTGACACCTTCTCCCCTGGAGAAGTGCTCTCTTACTGCCTCACCCTAATAGTAGCAATTCAGGGGTGTGTGTGTGATCGTCATATAGCGTACTCCCTAGCCTAGATGAGTGCTTTCTTATTACCTCTTCCCAATAGCACCAAACCAGGGAGGATATAAAGCCCACTACACTAGAGGAAGGAGAGAGTGGGTGATTGGGTTGGTGACTTGGTGATTGGGTTTTTGTTCCACAAGAGGCCTATATTTTGACCCTTTCCTAACCCTAACCCTAACACTAACACTAGCTCCAGCCCTAACACCTTCACTTCCCCAAACCCTCCACCTCCAGCACGTCATTCATCTAGCCCCAGCCCTCAACCTCCTTCTTGTCATCCTCCACGATGGTGCCACTATCACAAGCCCCAAACACATGATGTTGTCGAATGTTTCTTCTTACAGCGGCAAGCCACATACAGAACCTTCTATTTTGATGAGCAAACCAATGACTTTGTCACAGCCCCTTCCTCTCATGAACCTTATCCTCCTGCTAAAAGAGTCTATCTTCCCAACCCTACTACCACCGACCCCTCTTGACTGTTGATGACAAATTCCAATTTTCCCTTAGTTGCAGCACTCATTTTCACTCACAACTGCCAAATGAAGGACCAATTAGCTACTATGATCCTTGACAAAGTAAGCCAAAAGAACCTCATCTCTCAGACCTTCGTCAATCTTAAGCAACGTACTTAAGGCTTGGGACAACTAGGCCTGCTTTCCGTATTGAATGAATGAAGGAGTCATGCGGAACTCGATAGCCAGCCACCAGCTAAATGAGAACTGTCAGGCTGATGTGTGGATCGATGAGTGCCCTTCAGCAAGGGGACATCCTACGAGCAACCAGGAGCACGATGCAAGTAGAGGGTCCTTCGGTAATCACATTAAGTGCCTCCTTCGCGAGGATCGTGGGGATTTGTTTTTGAGAGGAAGGGAAGGTCCGGAGGGTCTTGCGCTTCTAAGTGCAAGGGAAGCCTCCTGAAAAGAAGTAGGTCGGTCGGAGGGCCAGGAGATGGCGGGCTGTATCAAGACAGTCCAATATATTCTCAATAGATATTGATCCATACCTAACATGGTCCCAGGGGAATGGGACGGGTTTTTCGACCTTTGTAGCCAGGAGAGGATATGAAAGAAGCACTGGATGATCAGCTAGGGATGAACAGTTCACTTGCCAATCGATCTTTTCTTTGTCGGCCAACCACAGTCGGCCTTTCTGACCATTATTTCGGAGCAGCAGGAGGATCTAATGCTGGGGACTAGTCATCAGCGGGATAGGCTAATGAGGGATTCAGACATACATATCCAAAGAGAAGCAAAAAGGAGATTACAACAGCTAGGGAATCCCCAGCATAGGAGGGATAGGCAATTCACGACTCGCCACCCGTCGTATCAACAACAACTAATGGAGAGGGTGGGTAATTCGGTTACCCAACTTCAATGAGAGGTACGGATCGTGTGGTGGTCGCAGCGAGCTTTCCATCTATTCCAACTAGAGCAGCAGTACTAAAAGGTCAGGTTGGACCGGTTGGTGGATATTCCCTTCAATCGGTAGGGGAGGAGATGACAGATTCGTATCGAATGTTGAGGAAAGGGCATCCGTTTACGGTGTGGGATACAGCGTGGTGAAAGCTGCTGGATCGTATCCCATCTCAGCTGGGGATCGGTTTGCGGCAAGGGATGTGTTAGTGTCAGTCTTTCCAGCCTTCCTCCAGTGATCAAATGTGCTCTTACAAAGTGATTTTGAAGTGTCAAGGTCAAATTTTGTCATTTCAGTGAGTCTTCAAGCAAAATTTGGTCACTAGGCATTAGGTCTAGGGTTTGTTCTCACTCTTTTCAAAGTTTCCCAAATGCCAACCTATGTCACTATTCAGCTAAATATATCATCATTCATAGGGTTTTCATTATCATGTCAGTGTCTAATGAGTCATTTTACATCTTGTTCATGCTTCAGTTGTGCCTTGGCAAGTTCATTTCCCTCTCCTAGGGTTTTGAAGCCAATTTCTCTTGGACAGTCAAATCATTAGCAAAACTTGTATCCAGATGTTCACACACCTTCCCCTATCCTTAATGTACCTTATCAAGCACTTCCCAACACTCAGATCCCCCAAAATCCTCATTTTTGCACAAACCCTAGTTTATTGCTACAACCTGGCAATTTTCTAGGTTGGGCCTGTGTTTTGCCCTTTTGGACCCCTTCCCCTCAATCAATCTCTAAGATTCCACTTTTCCCTGCTTCCTAACATCCCTCCCTACTCCAAAAAATTTCCTCAAGAATTTAGAAGCCCCTTACCCCCTTCATTTCGCTTCATTTCGACCAAAACCCTTGTTCCACACATCGGGATAAGTTTCACTAAAATGATGTTTCTGAGCAATCAAAGATGATTTTTTCAAACCTAAGAGAGGGTTTTTTCCACAACATGCCAAGGAAGAAAAACCTCCTTCGATTTTGCACAGGTGTCATGGTTTTAAAGAAATGTCAAAAATACCGGCGAGAACGAAGGTGCTCCAAGGACGGTTGGCCAAAGCACAAAAACGAAGGAAAACACTCGATCCACTCCAAATTTTGGCCAAAGCCTCTTTGAGTGAGCATGGTACTTGATTGGGGACCCCCAACCCAAATTTCAAGAAATTTGGAGAAAATATTGTCATTTGTGAATTTTTTGTGCCAAACACAGGTTTTTCCCATTAACGGGTCTCACCCCCCGCGCGACCCTTCATCATGGGAACTCCATTTGACAAAAACTCAGCATTTCCAGATTTTTCATGCAAAGTTACATATTCTCCTAGATGGACTTGAGATTTTGTGAAGTTTTGGGCCTCTAGAAAGTCAAAAAACATGTAAAATTTGACTTTCTGCCACTTTTTTGAACTACAGAAAGTTGTCTTGGGCGAATTGATTTTTGATAGGGAAAATGAACTCCAAATTCAAAAATTCCAGTTGGGTTGAAAATTAGGCTCATAGACCTTTCTAACAAGCCCACTTTTTCTCAATTTTTCCACCTGCAAGTGCCCCAAACATGGCTCCAAAGGGACGCGACCCGTCAGGCAGGGGGGCGCGACCCGTCAGGCAGAATTGTCCAGAAATGCACTGTATAGCCCAAAAAACACAGATTTGACTCAGTTTTACTTTTTGAGGTGAATGATGATTCTCTTTGATGTAATTATGGTACTTTTTAGACACTTTTACCCTTATGTACCTCTTCTAGAAGATTCATTCATAAAAAGGTGAAAAATAAATGAATGAATTGGTTTCCTAGTTTATAGAGGCAAGTTGTTTTGACTGCCTAGTTTTCAGTGCTTAGTTTAGAAGTGGTTGAAACAGCTCCTAGGATAGTGAGCTCGACCTCTAGAGGCAAGGAAAGGTGTTATCTTGCCTATATTATGTATTTTCCTAGTCATTTTCAGGGGTTGGAAAGTTGGACTCTTGAGGGAGAAGCTATCATTGTATTATTTCACTGTATCTCTGCAATTTTTTGCTAAGGAAGACCAGGGTTTTGCAGTCCTCTTTGGGATTCTTGTGGACTCATGTGTTGATGGTGTGTTTCTCAATGTTCTTGTAAGTTTTTTTATGTGATTCATTTCCTTTCTTTACTTCTGCACATTAAACAAATGAAGTGTTAAAGTAAGAATTCATGCTTGCCATGCTCTGCTTTTAAGTTTGTTTAATTTCAATGTTTTCTACTGTCTAAAGAGAATTCAAAGTTATTGTTTGCTCTCTTTAGATCTCTTTCTTTCATTCTTGACCATCCACTTCAGTTAAAGGCATCAACACTGTCTCCTACCTCGCCCTAAGGAGCCCCCTGCAGAAACTGTGTCCCATCCCCGCACCCAAAATTGCCCTCTCCTCAATTTTCCACCAAAACCCAAAAACCCCAAAATCAATCTTTCTGATCAGTTTACTAGCCTAATATCAGTGTTACCTTATTGTTCTTCTCATCTATTGGATATTTTATGAGATAGACCGGAGAGAGCCTTCTCTTGCCCCGTAGGGCGAGCTACGAGGCTAAATGGTTTGATGTTGCCTTGAGGTTTGCCTTTTTCAGCCTGAGGTGAAATTTCAAGCGCTAACATGTAGTACGCCTTAGAATGCCTTGAGCCGAAGGTGTTCAAATGGTGTAATGCAATACTTTTGGTGATAAAAGAATAGCTTACAAAGGTGAAAATGGATGATCTAAGAACTTTGGCTATGGTTCCATTTTGGCCGCTTTCGCCTTGGAGAAGATCCCAATAATGCAGCCATAATACATTTCACTTGGTTTGGCGCCACCGAATGAGCCACGGATGCAAAGATGGGTTGACCTTATTAGAGTCAGTCTTTGCATCTTTCTTCCAGTGATCAAGCATGCTCTTACACAAGTGATTTTAAGGTGTCAAGGTCAAATTTTATCATTTCAGTGAATCTTCAAGTAAAATTTGGTCACTAAGCATTAGGTCTGGGGTTTGATTTTACCCTTGTCAAAGTTGTCCAAATGACATTCTATGTCACTATTCAGCTGCGTCTACCATCATTTAAAGGGTTGTCATCATCATGTCAATTTCCATTGGGTCATTTCACACCTTGTTCATGTTTCAGTTGTGCCTATGGCAAGGTTCATTTCCCTCTCCTAGGGTTTTGAAGCTAATTTCTCTTGGATGGTCAAATCATCAGAAAAATTGTATCCTGATGTTCATACACCTTCCCCTATCCATAATATACCTTATCAAACACTTCCCATCACTGAGATCCCCCAAATTCCTCATTTTCACATAAACCCTAGTTGTTTGCTACAACCTAGCAATTTTCTATGGTTGGGCCTGTGTTTTGCCTTTCTGGACCCCTTCCCCTCACTAAATTTCTGAGATTCCACTTTCCCCTACTTCCTAACATCCCTCCATACTTCCCAAAATTTCAACAAGAATTTAGAAGCTCCCTATCCCCTTCATTTTGCTTCATTCTGACAAATCCCTTGTCCAAACATCGGGATATGTTCCACTCAAATGATGTTTCTGAGAAATGGAAGATGAATTTGGAAAAACTGAGAGAGGTTTTTGTCAAAAATAGATAAAGAAAGAAAAACCTCCTTCACTTTTTACACAGGTGTCTTTGTTCTGAAGAAATGTCAAAAATACAATTGTCTCAGGAGAATTGATGCAACTCTGGAGCGACCTCGGGAAAATCAAGTTTTTTCCCACCTCGGTTGGCCAAATGACTTGCTTGATGATCCAAATGATAATGGGAGACAAGTATATTTCAAATGCGCTATCATGAGCTCAATTTGGAGTTGAGGAAGGCATTCAAAAGTTGATTGTAACATCACTCTGCCTTTAGACAGCCTCATTTGGCACAGTTCAACAAGTCTTGGGAGATTTGATGTTTGACAAAGAAAATGAACTCCAAATAGAAAAATTCCATTTGAATTGGAAATTATACACAAAGATATTTCCAATGAGCTATCTTTAGTTCAATTTGTGGTTTATAAAGACATTCTAAAGTTGCCCGCAACAACACTCTACCTTGAGGCAGCCTCATCTGGAACAGTTTGACCAGTCTTGGGAGATTTGATTTTTGATAGGGAAAATGAACTCCAAATCAAAAAATTCTGGTGGGCTTGGAAAGTAGACAGGACAGGCTTTCCAAAAATCTATCCTAAACTCAATTTGGACATAGGAAAGGCCTCCAAAAGTCATCTAGAAAAGAGTGTGACGCACATGAGGAGGAGCGCGATGGTTTTATAAATATCTTCACTCCATATGGTCAGTTATACAAGTGGCAAAGGCAAAGGGTTACCCAAGCCATTTTTCATGTTTTTGGTGCTACACCTGTAGCTGATGGTTGGCTCTCCACCTTCATTTGGTGACCCTTGGTCGTTCTATCTCTTCATAGCACATTCTATATATTATATGCAAACCATTTGCAAAGCAAGTTGGTTGGGTGGCTTGTAACTTCTGGGAGACTGTGGGAAAGAAACTTTGTTTCTACATTGTATATTTTTACAAATAAGTAATGAAAGGCAGCAGCTCTGATTCATGAGATTCATGTGGTTGTGAGTGTAGCAAATGTGCCTCTTATGTTTCATATGTATCTTGTTATGTTTCATAGTTCATTTCATATTCATTTTTGGTGAAATTTTTCGAGTGAGATCAGGTAGAATTCAATTATATTGCTCTACCTGTGGGAAAATTTTATGTGCAGTGTTTCATTCTTCTATTGAAAAGGATTCATGTTTTCCATGCCATTTTCACCTTCTTAAACAATCTTTCCATTTCTTTGTTATGTTCCATAGTTTCATTTCGTATTCATTTCTGGTGAGCTTTTTCAAGTGAGATCAGGTAGAATTCAATTTTATTGCTCTACCTGTGGGAAAATTTCATGTACATTGTTCATTCTTCTATTGAAAAGGACTCATGTCACCCATGCCCTTTTCACCTTCTTAATCAATCTTTCCATTCCGCCATATTTTAAAACTAAATTGCTATGCTTTCAGCCTACCTTGCCTCACGAAATAATCTGTGCTTTCATGTTAAATTCTTTGTTCATTGAAGTCCAGTGGTCCCATAACATCCCAGAAATTCAGTTATTCACGAAATCACTCATTATTTTCATTTCCACTTACTAGCCTAAGATAAATAGTTCGTTTGAAAGTCATCTCAGTCCTTTTCGTTCATCTATTCACTGAGTGTGACCCGGAGAGAGCCCTCTCCTATTCTGGTAGGGCTAGCTACCAGACTGAGCATGGTTTGTGGTTACCCTGAATTTTGCCTTCCTTCAGCCTGAGGCGGATTTAGGTGCTAACAGACCTTATGGCCCGACATGCTGGTTAGCCACAGGTTTCTTTCTCTGATGCCTTCTTCGAGTGGTTCAACCGTCAGGAGATGGTTTATGCCGAGTGTCCGTATGCTGGTATGGATTTCTGGGTTGACCCAGATTTGGTGTTGCCGGATAGCGAGCAGTGAAGTGTTATAGGTAAAATTTCTGACAATATCCCTGTTTATTGCTTTTATAATGCTCTTGTGCTTTCTTTTATTGAGACTAATCAAAACTCATGTGCTCATGTAGATATCAGACCGGTACGACCAGCAGTGCGACTGAGAGCACCAATTGCCATTCCAGCAAGAGAGGCTATAGGGAGGATTGTCCTTCATGACCTGGATGTGGTCGAGACTCTTGCAGCATTGTAGGATCCGATCGAAGGCCTCACTCTTGGTATCCCGGATGTGAGGACCGACGAGTTGCCTCTAAGATTACAACGACATACTACTGGTGTGCCACGTCAATGGACTAGGCTTTTATGCATGATTGCATAGGCAGTGACTTGTTATCACCAGCGCCATTAGACTAGGGTGCCCCCTAGCATTTTGAGTTTTTGGGTCATTTGACCGATTTTGTCTTTGACACAGAACACTATGTGTAAACCATAAACAGTTATACATATTTTTGATTTTCGGAGCTTTATTTTGGTTAAGTTATATGATCCTGATGCAAATATTAATGAAAAACATTTCTTTTATAAATTTCGCAAATGTCTATCTAACACATAATTTGCCAGTGAATCTGTTAATGTGTTTAAGTTTATGGAAATATGTTGATATTGGATACAATCAAACTATCTTTCCAAAATCTTAACCCTTAGGAACATGCGATAGATAGCTGGATTCCGCACAGAATAGATACTGATGAGTTGTAGAATGACGAGTTGTGAGTCTAGCCTGAAAACAAGCTAGCGTATGCCATGTGCAAAGGCATCAGAGAGGAGCTCTATCAACACGTTGTATTTAGCGATGTTGTTCGTTGATCGGCCAATGCATACCCCTCTGAAACTCACTAACTCACCTCTTGGATCAAAGATGGCCCAGGCCACAAAATATAGGCTCTGTGAACTACAACTCACTCCGTCGACATATCCAAAAAATTATTTCAATAGGTTCAACATCTGCAACAAATGCAAAATTGGATTACCTAACCAAAACGATTACTCTTAGCGAAAACAAAAATGTAACAAAAGCATACGAAGAGGTTACTATACGGAGTCAAGCATAGTAATGCTTAAGGTACAAACCGTTTTAGGGTTATGACAGTGGAATCATGTCATAGTCTACTAAATCGTAGGCTCCTTTTGCTAATACATGCTTAACAATATAGGGGCCCATCCATAAAGACTGGAACTTGCCTGCTCCCAACTTATCGGACTCCTGGTCATAAAGTAAGACTAGATCACCTTCTGAGAAGACACGGGGTTTGACATTCTTGTCAAACTGCGCCTTGACTCGTTTCTTATGTGCTTTGTTAGCCAAGGCGGCATCATGACGGGTTTCATCTAGTTGGATCAATTCCAAGAAACGAGCCTCTTCTTCTGAAGTTCTAGGGAGAAGATCCATTGTGAGTTTGAGGGACGAGATTTCACACTGAACTAGTAAGATTGCTTCTAGGCCATACACCAGCTTAAAAGGTGTAAACCCAATCGCATTTCTCACCGATGTCTAGTATGCCCACAGGGCTGAGTATAGGATTAGGTGCCAACTCTGTTTATGGACTCCAATCATCCTCTGCAACATGTGCTTCAGGACTTTGTTGATTGCCTCAACTTGCCTGTTAGCTTGCGGATAATACGGAGTAGAGCTATCATGGGATAGTCCTAATTTGGAAGCCAACTCAACCATCATATGATTGCGAAAATGTGATCCATGATCTGTGACTATAGCTTGTGGAACACCGAATCTAGAGACTACATGATTGAAAAGAAAAGAGCAGTCGTTTCGTTACGGTTGTTTAATGTAGGCATTGCCTTGGCCCATTTCATAAAATAGTCAACTGTGACTATGATATACCCATGCCCCCCGGTCGAGGTGGGGTTACATGTCATGAAATCTATGCCCCATTTGGAGAATGGCCCAACTACAACTATTGGCTGCAGAGGTGCGGGTGTTATTCTGGTTTTGTGGTCGAATATTTGATAAGCATGGCAACTTCTGAATGTGGTTATGAAATCCTTGAACATTGTTGGCCAGAAGTATCTTGCTCGTAAAATGTTTTGTGCTATAGCGTAACTAGATTGATGCCCCCCACACACACCTGAATGACAATCGTTCAGGACCTTTTCAGCCTCCTCATGGGTGAGGCACCTCAGCAGAAGTGTATCGATACCACAACGGTAAAGTGTATCACCGACAAGCATGTAGTCTTTTGCTTGGTATCGAGTATGTCGTTGCTCTGAATGGGAGGTACTAGACCTAAATGTTTGGGTCTAGAGATAGATGATTATATCTGCATACCATAGATCGCTTGAAGATATCAGAAATAAAGATTCATCCACGATTGTTGCATTGGATGTTGAATCGTTGGACGACGATGGGAGATTGTATAGTAACTCCGCGAAAACCAGGCTTTCTTTGATTTGGATTTTACAAATTCCAGATCAAACTCTTGCAAAATTGCTATCCATTTGGAATATTTGCCTCCCAGTAATTGTCGCGACAAGATATAAGTCATGGGGTTGCAATATGACAAAATGGTAGTTTTTCGAAAGAGGATATAGTGTCGAAATCTCTATATCACTTGAATAGCTGCGTGAGCCAGATTTTCAACATAGGAGTACTTGGTTTCTGTATCATTTAAGTTTCAAATTAAATAATAGATAGGATGTTCAATTCCATTGTCTTCTTGAACTAAAACCATTGCTATGGTCGTATCTGTTGCAGCCAGATATAGGTTAAAGTCTTTTTGATAATCAGGAGCATACATTAATGATGCCTTTATTAGGGACTCCTTTAGAGCATGAAAGGAAGCTTGCGCGACCTGATCCCAGATGAAGGGTACCTCTTTTTTCAACAGACGTGTATAACCTTTAGCAAGTTCGGCGTAATTTGGAATGAACCTCCTTAGAAAGTTTGCTTTCCCTTGGAGTTTATGAATCTGAAGTAAGTTTGAAGGTGGAGGCAAGTCAATGATTTCCTGAACCTTACACAGATCGAGATGAATCCCATCCTTTGAGACTAAAAAGCCAAGTAAATGACTAGAACCGACACAAAACACACATTTTTGAGGATTGAGTCGTGTCTTGTAGTGTCGGCAACGTAGAAATATCACTCTCAAATGCTGCAGATGATCGGTCTGCGTTCGTGAATGAGCCGGAAGATCATCGAGATATGGTTGAATGATGTTCTTGATGTCATGGAAGGCATAATTCATTTCCCTTTGAAAGGTTTCCCCTATGTTCTTTAAACCAAAAGGTAGCTTGCAGTAAGCGAATGTGCCCCACGGACAAATTAATGCAGTCTTTGACTGGTCCTGTGGGCAGATATTTATTTGATTATACCTGGAAAATCCATCCATAAATGAAAAGATTTCACATCCGGTGAATTCATCAACTATCTGGTCAATGAAGGGTGTAGGGTAGTTGTCTTTTAGACAAGCTTGGTTTACATCCCTATAATCGACACACACTCTAATCGTTCCTTGATTTTTGATCACAGGAACAATATTCGATACCCATTCGGTTAAAGGAACCGGGTAAATGAAACCAGCATGGAGAAGTTTTTCAACTTCTTCCTTGATGGCAGCGGCTTTATTGGGGTGCACCTGCCGAAGCCGTTGTCGTACGGGTTTCACATTTGGATACATCTTAATTTCATGTTCAACTATGCTCAAGTCAATGCCTGGAATTTCTTCATATGACCATGCAAAGACATCTCTGAACTCACGCAAGAGAGTGTAATATATTTCCAGTTCTGAAGGAGAAGAAGATTTGTCCACATGAATATTCTCTACAACATTTGGTTTGGTTGAGATATTTATGGTGATAGTCTCTTTAAAATTGGACAAGTTTCGGTCAGAATCCATCGTATTTAAAGTATTTGATAGGAAATAAAAAACTGAAGGATGATCAAAGTCACTGGAACAATCTTCTTTGTAATCTGGAAGATGGGAATGATGGTGGTAATCTTCCCATGGTGCCCCGTCAATCATCATTAATTGAACAATTCCTTCATCTGTAGAATGTACACGTAACCAAGGATCTGAAGAGGTACCATATTCCTTAGACCTATCTATCCAAACACTTGATGAGCGTTGATTTGGGTTCATCTCCCATGCTGAAAACATTGATTGCTACAATATTTCTATTGGACTTGGAGGCAAAACCTGGCAATGATGCATGCTAACATCGTGATCAGATATCTTTTGAATGGAAGACACCATATTACAGGTTCCCACAGTGGCCACTTCTGCCAGATTGTTTGGAGGCGGTAGGGCAAAAGTACCCATCATTGTCGGGTCTTTTAGTAGGCCTATTCCGATATTTTGAAGCGACTAAGAGCTCCCGTGGATCATCGGAATGCTTCCCATAACTTGTGAATGGTTGGGAAGAAATGTTTGTTGGTCGACGATTGTAATTCCTCCTTGAAAAGGAAATGAAATCTTTCTGAAGTATGTCTACACAACAGCAGCCATAACATATATCCAGGGCCTTCCCAGTAGGATGTTGTAATCGAGGTTTCCATCGATAACTTCAACATTAATTTCTACTATCTTGCCCCCTAGTTTGACTTGCAAGTTACTTAAAATCTCGTATGGAGTGTATGTTTGTCCATAAAATGCCTTTAACGTCGTTGACTATCATGACAAGGGTGGTGAACCTAAGTTTTTCTAGCAACTCATTGACATAATACATGTAGATGCTCCCTCATCAATAATCATTCGATGAACAGTTTTGTTGAGGGCTTTCACTTGAATAAGGAAAGCAAGTTGAGTTGGTAACTGAGGGTCATATCCTTTATGATTAAAAGCCACAATATTGGAATCCACTGGGTCAATCCCACCTATTGCTGATAATATAGCCTGCTTCTGGGAGGGGCAATTTTGGAGTACCTCAAGTGTCGACATAGCGGACAACGATTGGGCCAGGTCCTCTACTATATTATAATTATGTGCTGCTCTGGCACGAGGATTAAATTTCAATTTGTGTACTACTCCCTTTGGCGACTTTATTGTTAGCCCAGGAATGATGAGTGGTACAACTTCGGTTGAATTTGTTGTCGAACTACTAGGTTGATCAGTAACCTTGTTGTTCGACAGTTGTGGTTTCCTCTAGTCTTTATTCCTTGTCGATATTAAAGCATCATTTTGCTGTTTGGAAATGGAAAACATAAGTACTTGGGATTGGGAAGCATTGTCACTAGCAACCAGATTGGTTCCTAGGTTTGGAAATGGATCAGTCAATACCGCTGAGGTTTTTGAATTCTTTAAGAGTTTCCTAAGCTCAGCTTTATGTGGACAGTCTTTCATCCAATGATCCTCATCGCATATAAAACATGGATGATTTGGTTTCCTTTCTCCAGAAGGGTTTGCAGAAGATTTTTTAGGAGACAACTCCTCCTGTTTCTTCTTTTTCCCTTTATTTTTCTTCTTGCCTCCTAGTTGCTTTGGTTCTTTGCCTTTCTCAGTCAACAAGACATTTACCTCCGAGGCGAGAAGTTCTTCATTTGAATTTTGACTAGAAACTGTATGAGCTTTCTTTGATGTAGCCTTTATGGTTTTCGTGCTAGCCGTACCTATCAGGTCATCACCGGCATGAGAGTCTTTGTTTGATTTAGGAGGAGGAGGAACGGAAAACTCTGGTTTAGGAGCATTGGGGATTTTCTCATAGAGCATGCCAGACTAAGTATAGATCAAGTCTAGATATTACACACGAGCAATGACTTGCTCTTCAATGAAGACCCAACTCTTTGCCACATCATCTGTGATAGAAGGTAATAATGACTTAATAAACCATTTAGCTAGCAGCTGATCAGGAACATATGTTTTTACCATTCTACGATGACGTCGCCACTCATGGATATGATCCGATATGTGAGTGGTTGTCGTCTATTTGAAATTGGTAAGAAGCTCTGTTCTTGTTTCATACCTTATTGGTAACTAAAAATGGTTTAAAAAGGTTGTGGCAAGGGCGCTGAAGTTATCGAATGAAGCTCTAGGCAATTCAATGTACCATTTTTCTACCGGACCAGTTAACATTTGCTGAAAAAGGTGAAGCCTAATCGAATCATCATTGAGAGTGTTGGATGAACACCACAAATGAAAGGTCATCACATGATTCGACAAGTCTTCACCCAAATTTCCATTAAATTTAGGAATATCTCACGGAATTTTATCAGGAATCGCCAACCACCAAGGGGCATAAGCAATTGGATCGTTTGTTAGCCGATTCAGATCCGGTAACTCTAAAGTCGCCATGAAGGGAAACTGTTGATTCAGGTTTGGCGAAGCATACCCAGGATAGGATGGTATTACCTGAGCAGTGGGTCTTTGCATACCAGCATAATGCATCTGATGCTGATAACTTTGGTAAGGTTGATGGGCATAACCATTATGAAATGATTGATGTTGATCATTTTGAATATATAGCTTCCCATTACTTGCAAATATTTGTTGCTCGGATCCTTGGTAAACTTGTTGGAATTGTGGTTGTTGATATTGTACCAGCCATGGTTGTGAAGACATTTGTTGTTTTCCAATAGTGGCTATTTGGCCAAGATGAGGGGTAATAGTACTTGTTTGAACCTGGGTCACTCTGGTTAGGGAGCCACTAATCGGTGATTGCAGTTGCGTCATGGAGACAGGAGGTTGTTGTATTACGACCTGAGAAACTTGAGGTTGGCATACAACAGGCAATGCTTGTACTTGCGACACTGTCACAGTGGTCGCTGTAGTGGGGATATTCAACATAGGTAGGCTTTTTTGCATGGAGTATACAACTCTTGGTTGTTGAGGCAGTATTGGCACCCAACCGCTGAATGTAATTCTAGCATGACTCGAATTTTGTTACGAACTCCCATATGGTTGTTCTCCCGAAGGAAACAATGAAAGGGTATACTGCCCCCCATATGGCGGCAATCCAGTGCTCAAAGGAATGATTGGCCTTTGGGGATTGGACTGCTCAAATTGATACTATTGTGAAGGATCAATTTGCTAAGACTCAACATAGGAGATTCTAGATATTATTCTGGATGAACAAACGGGAACAGACCATACTGTCGAAACAGTCCCTGGATAGACTCCATCTAGCAGTTGAGAGATAGTTGGGACAGATGGTACACCAGTGAACATTGTTGGAGTAGTAGCAGGAGATTCTGCTACTGCTGCGTCAGATGACACATTCCTTGATGTCAACGGTTGTTCAGACATATCTAGTTTATCCAAAATATTTCCTACTGATTCTACAGGAACTTGCGATGAAGGGATACTAACTTCTGATGAAGAAGGATATAGGGTGATCCCGGCTCCAAAATGCAATGGATTATTGGATGGAGGATCATCCACAATCTCTTCTATAGCAATCAATCCAGGTGGGAGAGATAGACCATCAGGTCCGTAAAATATTTCCGGTGCCGAAGAAGGTGTAGACTCTGCAGTGACAGATGTTGGAGGGGTAACACCTTCTGAATCAACTGTAGATGGAGCTTGTTCAGGAATAGAAGCATTTACCGCCACACTAGGATCAGCTCTACTGTCCTCTTGTGGCCACGGAACTTCTTCTGTAAAGGCAGGGGTACCAGAGATGGTTGGAGTAATCGGAGTCCCTGAGGATGTTGGAACACAAGTTCCAAGCAAACCAGGGGACTTTGATTTGGTTAAAAGATTTCACTTTGTCCAGAATAGTTTCGTTTCTATAGTCAAAGATGGTTGACTCGTTAATCTCCGCGAAGGAAGGGGTTTTAATTGACTTTCTTCCACGATTGCGGATTACTCAATCGACTCAAAATAAAGGGGGAAAAGTGATTATGAAATTAATGAATTTTAGACACTTTGACACAACTTGCTTTTTCATTTTTTAAGAGTCGAGAAAAAGCTAAATATGACTCTAGTCGCCTTCGATATTTAATGAGCCTGAAGTGACAAGTGCTCAGATGGACCTTTTCCTTTAAGGAGTCTGAAAAGGAATGAAAGAGACTACTCTGGAAATCTAGGCAGAGGGATTACCAAACCAATCATAAAACTGCAGAATACTTTTTATGGTACGACAGTCAATCTTCCTGAATGTTGTGTTTAGTGCTTTGCGATTGATATGGGGGCAAACACAACCTCCTAAGGATAAAGGATATAGCCTATTATGGTCTCCCAATATATACTCGACGGTATGTGGCAGCACAAGTCGGTATTGGCACTTGTCGTCTCAAAGAGGAGGAATCACCCAACCTACAACGAAAGCAATAGTTACCAGGTTTTACGATGCCGGAATACATCTCTGGCCTATACTTCTAAATGTTGTGCGTTAGGTTCCAAAGCGTTTTTATGTTCATTGAATTTATTTTACAATTGATCTTTCTTAAGAAGTTTTCCTTTCAGGTTCACCGCGTGATGTAGATATACAACTTCTAAAATGCAATCTAAGATGATAAATAGTCATTTAATCTTCTTTTTGCAATGAAAATCCTAGCTACTGAGGAAAGAGAAGCGGGATTATTTCAACATAGAGCAGAGAGCACACACTAGATGCACTGTCCTAAACCAAAATCAACAAGCAGTCTAAATGCCAATGCACATGCATGTATTTGTTTTCGCTTTCTTAAAGTGTGAATGACAAAAAGAATGCTAAGTACAAATCTGAATCGTTTCAAGTGACAGTACTAATGATTTTCTCTTCAAAAGATGAAGGAAGATAATGACGACACTTTGCGATTTTGAATTGAAAACTGCTTTCGAAACTTGAAAAACTATTCATTAAAATCAAATACAAGAGTAACAGTGTAATCGACCATCAAGAATAGTAGGATTCTTTTCTTTGACTGAAAACGACACTAAGACGGGTAGCTATCTTAGAAACAAACATATTAAAGTTACTTTCGTTTTCCTTTATGAGAAGTAGATAGGAGAAGAGCAAAGAATACCAACCTCAATCTTCCGCTTGGTTCCTTGCTTGTTCCTTCTCCCCTTTGACAGATCATTGCCGCTCCTTCCTTGATTATCCTGCTTCAAAGAGTAACTGTAAAGTCAAAGCAGCATAATACTTTCAAAGTACAGAGGTCTACAATCATAAACAATATAGGACCAGATATATATTGACTACACAAATGCATATATCATCAAAAATACAAGAATGTGGAGGAAAACTTGAATAGCTTTATTGATATAAAGATTAGAAGAGAGGATTACAACCCATTGATCTGACCCAGCGTCATCCTCCCAGCATGAAAGCCCTTCTTCACCTCATGGAAAGCTTAGATCACCCAACACTATGATGTTACACTAGGAAACCAACAACACTTCCTTACAAGATACAAGATTCTAGCCCTTGGATCTCTGGGATAAGGGATCCATATATAGATGATTGTAGGGGGGTGAGTTAGCTTCTAGGATTTTGATTAGTGTCCTCTCTTTGATAGTTCTTTGTTCCACTTGGAGATTCATGATCTCTTACTCATCCCTAGGCAAATTCAAAGAGGCAAGTGTCATGGAGAAGTTTCTGGAAGATTCCATGATCATCCAGCTTGAAAACTGTCTCTGCCATTTGTCTACTCTCACCCATCGCACCCTACAAAAGGGATTTTCAGTATGCATCACACTTTTTGCATGTGGTAGGTGAGATGCATTGCACCCTTTGCACTGAGTAGTCTGTATGGTCCAGTTTTGACTAAATCTGAGCAATTTTCTGTGGAGAACTTCTGGGAGATGATGTAATCAGCTGACCTTGTTACTTTAGGGTGTGAAAAAATACTTTTAGGGACTCAGAAGCCCTTGGTTTATGGACATATATGATTGGGGTTTCAGTGCCCAAATAAGTCTATAACAGTTTCCCCCTAAAGCATGAGGTCAAAAATCTTTTGATGTCAGGTGAAATGATTTCTCATGAGGATCCGAGGTTTTTTCGAACTGGAAGGCGACCTGTAATAAGATACAATACAATAAATTATCTTCATAACATTTTCATGATCTAGTTGAGGCGGGCATTACCATTCTCAGCTTTATAAATTCATTTTCATGTACATAAGGCAGACAATCGTCTGTGTGGCAGATTGATGATTTTGATAGAGCCATCATCCTTTGATTCGAAGGATCATCTGTGTAGCAATGATGTACATCTGATGTTTTTATTCTTCTCACTACATCGTAGCCCGGATGGGTGAAACTAGATCTGGAGTCTTCAAACTCGTTCAATCTTCACCTGAAGTACAAGTCGATCCATGTGAAAAATGTTCTGGAGTCAAACATGGAAAGACATCGCCTGATTACCAGCCAATGATTTAAGTTGTTAACAGGCGCGAGAGGAATCATCGATAATGATGATGACCCTAGGGGTACTACAGTACAATTCCTGTGGTGTGAAAATGGGACTTGGCATCGAACACCACGCAAAATCTTTCGATCAAAGGCCATTGATGTAAACATGTCGTCGGAAGTGAGAAACTTTCCATTGAGGCATGAAAGCTTCAAAGTACTTAAAGGGTTGTTCCTAAGTTGACTTCTTGTATGATGAGCTGTCATTGACAATAAGTGACCCATCGTAGGAGGGCCTTAATGAATCCCACATCTACGACACGGAATGGAGCAAATGATTTTGTGGAGGTGAAAACGATCTGATGATACATGGTTTAGGGTGGCAGTAATGAAAGAATGAAGGGTGAAGGTATTGTAGCAGGTGAGACACAAGATGGGTTGGTGAATTCTCTGATCGACTTCTCTTGAACATATCGGCGACACTGAAATGGATTGGTAGAATTAACCCCAAAGATGGATGGTACGATGGACCAATGGTAATATGACCAGTGAACGGAATAACCCAACCCGACTCAATCATCGTGATGGAGTGAAAGTGTCATGTTCAAGAGGGACTCACTACCAATAATTTTTCTTCAAGTTTTCTTCCCGATTTTTCCCCAGTCATTGCTGACTAGTACCTCTTTATTTTTATCAAGCTTGAGGAGGATAACATATGCTTGTTCTATAGTTTGCCCTTCGGGCAAACCCGTTGCTATGTTTTAACGCGCCTAGTGACAGTGAAACTCATTCTTGTCTATATAGACAAGTTTGTCACTATTGGTTTTAATGAGTTTAATGAGAAAGACAACTCGGTCCTTTTTCAATTTCAAAGAGTCTGAGAAGGGATGGAAAGGAAACTCTAGTAATCCTTTTCCATCGTATAACCGCTTAAGTCCAAAAAAGTATAAAATAATATGAAAGGGATGAATTTTCGATAGTTTTAACGAGCTGAACAAGACAAGTGCTCGATCTTTTTGTGTAATAATCCCTGAGGTCTAAAAATATTAAAATCTAGAGGAGGGATAGCACTTACGATAGCTTTAACGAGCTGGAGAGGCCAATTTCTTGGCAATCTTTTCATATTTTACGAGTTAGGTGAAAAGAGCTTAAAGGAGACTCGTTTTTGAGGAATGAGTGATATTTTCAGGTAGCTGTTGATTCCAGGTAAGGTTTGGAATTTTCCAATCACGGCAGTGTTACAAGGATGGCTAACAAAATCACTCATCGTAGTTGTTCCTCAAAAGGGTAAACAATCAAATGGAGGCGTATGATCAGCTAAAACAGAGTGGAGGTGATGGTAAGAACACAACCAAGGCTCAAAAGCTTATGATAATGCATTCGCAATGGTTATTTACCGGATATTGGTTCATTTTTTAATGAGCTTAAACTCTAGTGAAACATATGCTCATTGCTTAGGTTTAATTTTTAATGAGCTTGAACTTTGCGTAAAACTGCTCGTGATAACGGTCATTAATATTTGACTCACCGTTAACACTATGTTCTTTCGACGGTCGTACTACTTATTCAATTGCTCCATCAAACTGATTAGAAATGAGAATACATGTTTGAAAAATGAGTTAATACACTAATACCCTACTCGAATTACGTGAAAAGTAATTTAAAAGTAGTTTTTACCCCTCATTTCACGATTTCATTTGAGTTTGAGATTGTTGGAGCTTTGGACGTGCTTTCCCCCTTGATTTTCACTAGCTGATTCCAAGAGATTCTGTGGACGATTCTTGGCATTGTCTGGACCAAATAGGAGCTAAACTTGAGCTCTTCAGTTGCATTCTTTCCTTTTTGGATTCTGAGCATGTTTCCTTGCTTTTCTGAGCCTCTAGTGTTTAAACAATTCGTTCCACCCCCATCGCACCCTATGTATATCAAAAGTCGCGATGCATACTGGGCTGGTCATTGGCGAGTCAGTATGCATCTCACCTAGTACACAACTGGGGTGCGATGGGCGCAAGGAGGGAAACTTGTGCACTATTTTTTCATGGAAATTTGGCCTATTTTTTGCCAAATTATGATCCTGACTCTTCTCTTGTTCATTTTTCAGAGATTCATCAGAGAAAAATGGTCGTTACATGGTGAGAATGCGAGCATAAGAAGAGTACATGGTTTCTTTACATGATCCAAGTACGGTAACTGCATTACAGAACTGTGGTTTGCTCAAGTTCTTTTGCATCTCTAGCATGAGGCAACAAATCAACTTGTTGCAATATTTCCTCAATGCAAGGATCCTACCAACTAGCTGTTCCATATCAGAGGCAAGTCCATCCCCTTGACTGTTGTGGACATTTACTTTTTGACCGGTTTATCTAGGCGTGGTGCCCCTCTCTCACTATCAGGTTCCGCCTGTGGGGGTGAATTCGTGAGGGATTATATTTGCCGAAATTGTAGAGAAGGATCTCAGCCGAGTAGAGACGGCAAGATCAACATCCGAGATGTCACTAACTAGTGTTTGAGGACTATCTTGTTCACCTTTTCTAGACTGGCTAGTAGTGCGACTCTTCACTTGGCCAACAGGTCCTATATGCAGTACGCCTTTGAATGCCTCGAACCAAAGGTGTTCAACTGGTGTGATGCAGTACTTCCGGTGATAAAAGAACATCTTACCAAGGTGAAAAATGGACGACCTAAGAAATTTGGTTATGGTTCCATTTTGATCATTTTCGCCTTGGAGAAGATCCCACTGATGCAACCACAATACATTAATCTTGGTTTGCTGCCACCGACTGAGCCATGGATGTAGAGATGGGTTGACCTTATGGCCCGACATGCTGGTCAACCGCAGGTTCCTTTCTCTGATGCCTTCTTCGATTGGTTCAAATGTCAGGAGATTGTTTATGCTGAGTGTCCATATGCTGGTATGGATTCTGGGGTGACCCAGATTTGGTGCTGCCGGCTGGCGAGCAGTGGAGTGTTATAGGTAAAATTTCTGACCATATCCCTGTTTATTGCTTTTATAATGCTCTTGTGCTTTATTTTATCAAGACTAATCAAAACTCATGTGCTCAAGCAGATATTGGACCGGTGTGACTAGCAGTGCGACTGAGAGCACCAGCTGCCATTCCAGCAGGATAGGTTATAGGGAGGGTTGTCCTTCGTGACCTGGATGTGGCTGAGACTCTTGCAGCATTGTAGGATCAGATCGAAGGCCTCACTCTTGATATCCCGGATGTGAGGACCAAAATATGCCTCTGAGATTACAGTGACATACTACTAGTGTGCCACGTTGATGGACTAGGCTTTTACGCATGATTGCACAGGCGGTGACTTGTTATCACTAGCACCATTAGACTAGGGTGCCCCCCTAGCATTTTGAGTTTTTGGGTCATTTGACCGATGTTGTCTTGGACACAGAACACTATGTGTAAACCATAAATAGTTATATATATTTTTGATTTTCAGAGCTTTATTTTGGTTAAGTTATATGATCCTGACTCAAATATTGATGAAATGCTTTTCTTTTGTAAATGTTGCAAATGTCTATCTAACACACAATTTTCCAATGAATCTGTTAATGTGTTTACGTTTATGGAAATACGTTAATATTGGATACAATTGAATTATCTTACCAAAATCTTGACCCTTAGGAACATGTGATAGATAGCTAGATTTTGCACAGAATTGATACCGGTGAACTATAGAATGACGAGTTGTGATTCTAGCCTGACAACAAGTTGGGGTATGCCATGTGCGATGGCATCAGAGAGGAGCTCTATCAATGTGATATATTCAGTGATTTTGTTCGTTGATTGGCCAATACATACCCCTTTAAAACTCACTAACACACCGCTTGGATCAAAGATGGCCCAGACCTCAGAAGATAGGCTCTGCGAACTACGAATCGCTCTGTCGACATATCCAACAAATGATTCTGATAGGTTTGACATCTGCAACAAATGAAAAAGTGGATTACCTAACCAAAATGATTACTCTTAGCAAAAACAAAAATGTAACAAAATCATACGAAGAGGTTACTAAATGGAGTCAAGCATAGTAACGCTTAAGGTACAACCTGTTTCAAGGTTGTGACAGTTGAATCCTATCATATTCTACTAACTCGTAGGTGCCTTTTGCTAATACACACTTAACAGTATAGGGGCCCATCCATAAAGACTGGAACTTACCTGCTCCCAAATTATCGGACTCCTAGTCGTAAAGTAAGACCAGATCACGTTCTGAGAAGACACAGGGTTTGACATTCTTGTCAAACTGCGCCTTGACTCATTTCTTATGTGCTTCATTAGGTAGGGCGGCATCACGACTGGTTTCATCTAGTTGGATTAATTACAAGAAACAAGCCTCTTCTTCTGATGTTCCAGGGAGAAGATCGACTGCGAGTTTGAGGGACAAGATTTCACACTGAACTGGTAAGATTGCTTCTAGGCCATACACCAGCTGAAAAGGTGTAAACCTAGTCGCATTTCTCACCGATTTCTGGTATGCTCATAGGGCTGAGTATAGGATTAGGTTCCAACTCCGTTTATGGACTCCAAGCATCCTTTGTAGCATGTGCTTCAGGACTTTGTTGATTGCCTCAACTTTCCCATTAGCTTGCAGATAATACAAAATAGATCTGTCGTGGGATAGTCCTAATTTGGTAGCCAACTCAACTATCATGTGATTGCAAAAATGTGATCCATGATCTGTGACTATAGCTTGTGGAACATCGAATCTAGAGACTACATGATTGAAAAAGAAAAGAGCAGCCGTTTTTCTGTTGTTGTTTAATGTAGGCATCGCCTCGGCCCATTTTGTAAAATAGTCAATTGCGACTATGATATACCCGTGCCCCCCGACTGAGGTGGCGTTACATGTCATGAAATCTATGCCCCATTTGGTGAATGGCCCAACCGTAACTATTGGCTGTAGAGGTGCGGGTGGTATTCTGGTTTTGTGGTCGAAGATTTGACAAGCATGGCAACTTCTGACTGCGGTTATGCAATCCTTGAACATTGTTGTCTAGAAGTATCCTTCTCATAAAATGTTTTGTGTTGTAGCGTAACCAGATTGATGCCCCCCACACGCGCCTGAATGATAATCGTTCAGGACTTTTTCGGCCTCCTCATGGGTGAGGCACCTCCGCAGAACTGTATCGATACCACGACGATAAAGTGGATCACCAACGATCGTGTAGTCTTTTTCTTGGTATTGAGTACATCGTTGCTCTAAACAGGAGGTATTAGACCTAAATGTTTTGGTCTGGAGATAGATTATTATATCTCCATACCACGGATCACTTGAAGATATCAGAAACAAAGATTCATCCATGATTGTTGCATTGGATGTTGAATCGTTGGACGACGATGGGAGATCGCATAGTAACTCCACGAAAACAAGGGATTTCTTTGATTTGGATTTTATGAATTCCAAACTCTTTCAAAATTGATATCCATTTGGAATATTTGTCTCCCAATAACTATCGCAACAAGATATAAGTCATGGGGTTGTAATCTGACAAAATGGTAGTTTTTTGAAAGAGGATATAGTGTCAAAATCTCTATATTGCTTGAACAGCTGCGAGAGATAGCTTTTCAACATAGGAGTACTTGGTTTCTGTATCATTTAAGTTTCAACTTAAATAATAGATAGGATGTTCAATTCCATTGTCTTCTTGAGCTAAGACCATTGCTATGGTTGTATCTGCTGCAGCCAGATATAGGTTAAAGTCTTTTTGATAATTAGGAGCATACATTAATGATGCATTTATTAGGGATTCCTCTAGAGCATCAAAGGAAGCTTGCGCGACCTGATCCCAGATGAAGGGTACCTCATTTTTCAACAGACACGTATAACCTTTAGCAATTTCAGCATAATTTGGAATGTACCTCTTCATAAAGTTTGCTTTTCCTTGGAGTTTTTGAATCTGAAGCAAGTTTGAAGGTGGAGGAAAGTAAATGATTGCCTGAACCTTACACGGGTCGAGACGAATCCCATCCTTTCAGACTAAAAAGCCAAGTAAATGACTAGAACTGACACAAAACACACATTTGCATGGATTGAGTCGTATCTTGTAGTGTCGACAATGTAGAAATATCGCTCTCAAATGCTGCAGATGATTGGTTCGCTTTTGCGAATGAGCTCGAAGATCGTCGAGATATGGTTGAACGATGTTCTAGATGTCATGGAAGGCATAATTCATTTCCCTCTAAAAGGTTTCCCCTATGTTCTTTAAACCAAAAGGTAGCTTGTGGTAAGCGAATGTGCCCCACGGACAAATGAATGTAGTCTTTAACTGGTCCTGTGGGTGGATATTTATTTCATTATACCCGAAAAATCCATCCATAAATGAAAAGATTTCACATTTGGCGCATTCATCAATTATCTGGTCAATGAAGGGTGTAGGGTAGTTGTCTTTTGGACAAGCCTGGATAACATCCCTATAATCGACGCACAATCTAATCATTCCTTGCTCTTTCATCACAGGAACAATATTCGATACTCAATCAGTTAGAGGAACCGGGTAAATGAAACCAGCATGGAGAAGTTTTTCAACTTCTACCTTGATGGCAGTGGCTTTCTTGGGGTGCACCTGCCGAAGCCATTGTCGTATTGGTTTGACATTTGGATACATCTTAATTTCGTGTTCAACTATGCTCGAGTCAATGCCTAGCATTTCTTCATATGACCATGCAAAGACATCTTTGGACTCGCAAGAGAGAGCGTAATATATTTCTAGTTCTGAAGGAGAACAAGATTTGCCGACATGAATATTCTCTACAACATTTGGTTTGGTGGAGATATTGATGGCGATAGTCTCTTCAATATTGGACAAGTTTCGCTCGGAATCCACCGTATTTATAGTATTTGATAGGAAATAAAAAATTGAAGGATGATCAAGGTCACTGGAACAATCTTCTTTGTAATCCAGAAGATGGGAACGATGGTGGTAATCTTCCCATGGTGCCCCGTCAATCATCATTGACTAAACAATTCCTTCGTTTGTAGAATGTACATGCGACCAAGGATCTGAAGAGGTACCATATTCCTTAGACCTATCTATCCAAATGCTTGATGAGCATTGGTTTGGGTTCACCTCCCATGTTGAAAACATTGATTGCTACAATATTTCTATCGGTCTTGGAGGCAAAACCTCGTGATGATCCATGCTAACATCGTGATCGGATATCTTTTGAATGGAAGACACCATATTGTTGGTTCCCACCATGGCCACTTCTGCTAGATTTTTTGGAGGTGGTAGGGAAAAAGTACCCATCAATGTCGGGTCTTTTAGTAGGCCTACTCTGATATTTTGAAGCGACTGAGAGCTCCCATGGATCATTGGAATGCTTCTCGTAACTTGTGAATTGTTGGGAAGAAATGTTTCTAAGTCGACGAATGCAATCTTTCTGAAGTATGTCGACACAACAACAACCATAGCATATATCGAGGGCCTTCCTAGTAGGATGTTGTAATCTAGGTTTTTGTCAATAACTTCAACATCAATTTCTACTATATTGTCCCCCAATTCAACCTACAAGTTACTTAAAATCCCATATACAGTGTATGTTCATCCATCAAATGCTTTTAACATCATTGACGATCATGACAAGGGTGGTGAGCCTAAATGTTTCCAACAACTCATCGACATAATACATGTAGACGCTTGCTCATCAATAATCATTCGATGAACAGTTTTGTTGAGGGCTTTCACTTGAATAAGGAAAGCAAGTTGATTTGGTAACTAAGGGTCATATCCTTTATGATTAAAGGCCACAAGATTGGAATCCGCTGGGTAAATCCCACCTATTGCTGATAATAGAGCCTGCTTCTAGGAGGGGCACCATGGGAAGATTACCACCATCGTTCCCATCTTCCAGATTATGAAGAAGATTGTTCCAGCGACCTTGATCATCCTTCAGTTTTTGATTTCCTATCAAATACTATAAATATGGTGGATTTCGAGCAAAACTTGTCCAATATTGAAGAGACTATCGCCATCAATATCTCGACCAAACCAAATGTTGTAGAGAATATTTATGTCGACAAATATTGTTCTTCTTCAGAACTGGAAATATATTACGCTTTCATTCGCGAGTTCAGAGATGTCTTTGCATGGTCATATGAAGAAATGCCATGCATTTACTTGAGCATAGTTGAACACGAAATTAAGATGCATCCAGATGTCAAACTAGTACGACAACGGCTTCGGCAGGTGCACCCCAAGAAAGCCGCTACCATCCAGGCAGAAGTTGAAAAACTTCTCCATGCTGGTTTCATTTACCCAGTTCCTCTAACCGATTGGGTATCAAATATTGTTCCTATGATGAAAAAGCAAGGAATGATAGAGTGTGCATTGATTATAGGGATGTAAACTAAGCTTGTCCAAAAGACAAATACCCTACACCCTTCATTGACTAGATAATTGATGAATGCATAGGATGTGAAATCTTTTCATTTATGGATGGATTTTTTGGGTATAATCAAATAAATATCCGCCCACAGGGCCAGTCAAATATTGCATTCATTTGTCTATGGGGCACATTCACTTACCACAAGCTACCTTTTGGTTTAAAGAATGCAAGGGAAACCTTTCAAAGGGCAATCAATTATGCCTTCCATGACATCAAGAACATTGTTCAACCATATCTCGACGATCTTCAGGCTCATTCGCGAAAGCGAACTGATCATCCGCAGCATTTGAGAGTGATATTTCTATGTTGCCGACACTACAAGATATGACTCAATCCACACAAATGTGTGTTTTGTGTTAGTTATGGTCGTTTACTTGGCTTTGTAGTCTCAAAGGACGGGACTCGTCTCGACCCGTGTAAGGTTTAGGCAACCATTGACTTGTCTCCACCTTCAAACTTGCTTCAGATTCAAAAACTCCAAGGGAAAGCAAACTTTCTTAGGAGGTTCATTCCAAATTACGCTGAACTAGCTAAAGGTTATACGCGTCTATTGAAAAAAGAGGTACCCTTCATCTGGGATTAGGTTGCACAAGCTTCCTTTGATGCTCTAAAGGAATCCCTAATAAAGGCATCATTAATGTATGCTCCTGATTATCAAAAATACTTTAACCTGTATCTTACTGTAGCAGATACAACCATAGCAATGGTCTTAGTTCAAAAATACAATGGAATTGAACATCCTATCTGCTATTTAAGTTGAAACTTAAATGATATAGAAACCAAGTACTCCTATGTTAAAAAGCTGCCTCTCGCAGCTGTTCAAGCGATACAGAGATTTCGACACTATATTCTCTTTCGAAAAACTACCATTTTGTCAGATTGCAACCCCATGACTTAAATCTTGTCACGAAAATTACTAGGAGGAAAATATTCCAAATGGATAGAAATTTTGCAATAGTTTGATCTGGAATTCATAAAATCCAAATCAAAGAAAGCCCTAGTTTTCACGGAGTTACTATGCGATCTCCCATCATCATCCAACGATTCAACATCCAATGCAATAATCGTGGATGAATATTTGTTTCTGATATCTTCAAGCGATCCGTGGTATGGAGATATAATCATTTATCTCCAGACCCAAAAATTTAGCTCTAATACTTCCCGTTCAGAGCAACGACATACTCGATACTAAGAAAAAGACTACATGATTGTCGGTGATACACTTTACCGATGTAGTATCTATACAGTTCTATGGAGGGGCCTCACCCATGAGGAGGCCGAAAAAGTCCTGAATGATTTTCATTCAGGCACATGTGGGGGGGTATCAATCTGGTTATGCTATAATACAAAACATTTTACGAGCAGGATACTTCTAGCCAACAATGTTCAAGGATTGCATAACCGCAGTCAGAAGTTTCCATGCTTGTCAAATCTTCAACCACAAAACCATAATACCACCCGCACCTCTGTAGCCAATAGTTGCGGTTGGGCCATTCACCAAATGGGGCATAGATTTCATGACATGTAACGCCACCTCAGCCGGGGGGCACGGGTATATCATAGTCACAGTTTACTATTTTACGAAATGGGCCGAGGCGATGCCTACAATGAACAACAACGACGAAACAACTGCTCATTTCTTTTTCAATCATGTAGTCTCCAGATTCGATGTTCCACAAGCTATAGTCACAGATCATGGATCAATTTTTTTTAATCACATGATGGTTGAGTTGGCTACCAAATTAGGATTGTCCCATGACAGCTCTACTCCGTATTATCCACACACTAATGGGCAAGTTGTGGCAATCAACAAAGTCTTGAAGCGCATGCTGTAAAGGATGATTGGAGTACATAAACGGAGTTGGCACCTAATCCTATACTTAGCCCTGTGGGCATATCAGACATTGGTGAGAAATGCGACTGGGTTTACACCTTTTCAGCTGGTGTATGGCCTAGAAGCAATCTTACTAGTTCAGTGTGAAATCTCATCCCTCAAACTTGCAGTCGATCTTCTCCCTAGAACTTCAAAAGAAGAGGCTCGTTTCTTGGAATTGATCCAACTGGATGAAATTTGTCACGCCCCCAAGCCTACGGTGGTCTTTCAACCGTGCCAGCGATGTGCGGCACCACCGAACACTTTCTTTTTAACAATACTCGTGCACATGGACTACGCCTAAATTCACTTTCTCATTACTTAGCTTGTGTTTCACAACCAAGTAAACATGCAATTATCCTTTATACTTAATGAAGCCCATACTCATTCATTATACATAGCAATTATAACAAGAACATAAACAATTGCAACAAGTATAAAGGGGAGGGGAAACTCCCTGTAATGTGAGTCTGCCTAACAATATATTAAGATTATCAGTTTACAATATCCAAGTGTGTCTTGCCGAACTAAGTCTCACACTTAACCGAATATTACAAAGAGAGGAAAACCTGCCTTTTACAACAATCTTGTGCACCTCTTGCATGAAGGGAGGTGCTCACCCGAGCCACCTAACACCCTTACCAAGTCCTACACAAAACCTGCACTTCCGCACGAACTCAAGCACACCTTGCCCGACCCACAACTGTCTCCAAGAAAGACTCCAAGTGCACCCTTGAGATCTGCGCATGAGGTATGCGCACTTCCTCTTAAATCTGCGCACTTTACCCCTTGGCTATGCAAGTTCTCAAGTGCGAGTTCATTGTCCCCAAATGAGCTTCATCATTCATGTATATATACATATTCCTGTGTGTGTGTAGTGTGGACGGTGGCTCTCTAGCCGACCCCCAAAATAGTCTTCACACACCCTTGCGTGCGCCCCTCCATATGTCGGCCTTGCCCATATGTTTACTCTACGCACAAAGGATATAAGTCCTCAACATTTTCATGCCTTAGCCATTTTTCAGCAAATCGTTCGTCGCATTTCAGCTCGTGGTAACGTCGCATCGTCGTGCAGCGCGCGCCCGTCGTCCACCCGCGCGTCCGTCGTGCACGGTGACTCGCCCGGCACCCGTCGCACAAACCATAAGGCGTTACATCATCCTCCACCTGAAGTCGTTGTCTTCCTCGACAACATCCCCAAGCACCAATATCCATGATGTCAACTCCTCCTCACATATGGCAAACATCCTTGCAACATGTGTAGGACTCCATCTCCACCATGTCTCATCTTAGCAACCAATTGTCACCAAGATAGCTCATAACAATGAATACCTTCACTGATATGTTATATATCAGATGTCCATGATCGTCGACCAGCTGCTACAATCTCTCCATGCTTCTCTCCACCATGGAAGGCTGATCCCTCCAACATCAAGCTACATGTCTACTACAACAATGTGTCCACTCCATCATGTGCAAACTACCCATGATATGGCAACAAGTGTTAACGCACCTCAACCATGTGCCAACATCTCATCACAACAATATGTCATATATCGGAAGTCCTCTCAATCCATGACAATCAACCATCATGTCACAATCTCCACATGCTGCTCCATTGTGGAAGGCTGGTCCCTCCATCTCAAGCTACATGCTCACTGCAACATATCGTGTCGACCTCATCATGTGTCGTCCTCATGTGAACTTCTGCCATGATACTCCAACACAATGCTAACATATCTCATGTACACTACTAGTGCCCATGTCTGAACTAGTTGGGTAGCTAATCCAACCATCACGCTCAAACCATGAGAGTGAACATCCTCATGCCACCATCAGTTGTTTCTCAAAACATCCTGCCACATCCTGAACTCGATCAAGAATCCATCCATGTAAGTAACCCATGCTCAGGTCCATGAAGTAGTCCCCATATCATCTGCAGCATGTCATCCATGATGTTTGGTACCAATGTGCTGCATGAAATCAGCCACATCTATCCCAACATCATCTATATGTGTGCCTCCTCAATATGAAGAGACCATCTCCTCAATCTCCAACTCTCGGTATGCCACATCCAACTCCATGAAGCTACCTCCATCACATCTGTAATGTGTCAGCCCTCAAGTCTGTCATAGAAACAAGTATACACCTATCTCATGTATCCATGTGCTGCCCATGATCAAGGATCAATCAGCTCCCATGTGTAGAAAGTAGTTGAGTCTCAGCTCAACCCATACCCAAGTGTAGCCACCAAGACATCATCATCATCATAACTCCATCACCTCAAAGTGTCTCATATCGATTCTCCACATCAAGTCACACCCATGTGTGCTCTTGAAAGTATGCACCTGCATCAAAGTCCCTGACCTCAGCTCCTCAATGCATCAAATCCTCCAAGTCCACCATATATGAAGTCCCCAAAGTCACAACAATCTCATGTCATCATGAGCTCCATAAGTCATCTCCAACCAACACTTTAGCAAGCATACAAGTCTCGACCCAAAGGTCTCTGCAAGATGCCTCAGCTCTCCATGTAGTAAGAATGCCCCATAGTCTACTCACAACTCCATCCAAGTCCATGGCCTTGTTGTACAAGAGTGCACAACCTTTCCATCAGCTCATAAGTAATAAGTCTCCATGTCACACTAGCAAATCCATCTGCACAACATACCTGCTTTGGCACTCCTCATTGGATGCCCATAAGTGACACCTCTACAAGTGCTCCCACTTAATGTCCCTGCATAATACTGCCACGCTCCATGTCTCCAACCTGATGTCCATGACTAAGTTGCCATGTAGCCCAACCAAGTAGACCCATCACAACAATCGGTCATCCCTATCCAAGTTGCAATCTTCAGTCTAGTGAACTTGGTCACCCAACCATATCATCATCACATGAGTCTCTCCATCATAGCACCTCCACCAAAGTGTCCACCAAGACTTGCTCTTGGTCTCGGCCATGAGAATTCCACCCAAGCAACTCAAGTGTGTGCCCTCCAATCTGTCCATGAGTCATGCCGGGCACTTAGCCATGTGGCTAAAGCATGACCCATTCATCCACAATGATCATCAAGTTCCACCCTTGTCACGGGCCTTTGTACCTTCTACCATAAGGTCACAAACAACCCCAACAAGTCATGCAACAATCAACAATCCTTGCTTCTCCATACAAGGTCTCATCATAGTCATCCATCGTAAGATGCTCCCTAGCATCGACAAACTGGTTTTTCCCTTCCCTGCACACGGTCCATCTACCAAATGCTCAAATGAAACACATGTATCAAATGTACTTACATCATTATCATCATGAGGTTCCTCCATGAGAGTATCCTCATCCATGCATGTCTGCAAGCTGCACGATCTTGGTCCAACTTGATCAATCTCAAGTTCATCCTCCATCATGGTCATGTCTGCAACATCTTCAACTATCACGACTTCCTCTTTCTTATCATCACATTCTGCAGCTTTCTCCTTATGAGCCAAAGTTATGGAATGCTTCTCCTCAAGAGTTAGCCATTCCCTCTTCTTTCGAATCAATTCCTGCCTTATCTCCAATTCGTTGAGCTCTACTTCAAACAAGTCCACTTCCTTCGCAAGTCGATAGGCTTCGTCCCTATCCCCATCAGAAATTCCTTTCTTGATCAAGGCACGAAGAGCATCTTTTGCTTTGAACAAACTCTTGGCCCATTCTGCAAACCTTTGTTCAACCTCCCTTGATTCTTCAAGTAGACTCCCTTCAAATTCCTTGAAGGTTGCAAAACCCATTTCCTGCAAGATAGACATCCTTCTTGACTCTTCACTGTTACAAGCAACCTGCCCAACCCAGTCTTGCAAGACTCCTCCAAGTCTTTAGACTAGCTCTGATACCAACTGGCACGCCCCCAAGCCTACGGTGGTCTTTCAACCGTGCCGGTGAGGTGCGGCACCACCGAACACTTTGTTTTTAACAATACTCATGCACATGAACTACGCCTAAATTCACTTTCTCATTACTTAGCTTGTGTTTCGCAACCAAGTAAACATGCAATTATCCTTTATACTTAATGAAGCCCATACTCATTCATTATCAATAGCAATTATAACAAGAACATCAACAATTGCAACAAGTATAAAGGGGAGGGGCAACTCCCCGTAATGTGAGTCTACCCAACAATATATTAAGATTATCAGTTTACAATATCCAAGTGTGTCTTGCTGAACCAAGTCTCACACTTAAACGAATATTACAAAGAGAGGAAAACCTACCTTTTACAACAATCTTGTGCACCTCTTGCGCGAAGGGCGGTGCTCACCCGAGCCACCTAACACCCTTGCCAAGTCCTACACAAAATCTACACTTCTGCACGAACCCGAGCACACCTTGCCCGACCCACAACCGTCTCCAAGAAAGACTCCAAGTGCACCCTTAACATCTGCGCATGAGGTATGCGCACTTCCTCTTAAATCTGCGCACTTTACCCCTTGGCTATGCGAGTTCTCAAGTGCGAGTTCATTGTCCCCAAATGAGCTTCATCGTTCATGTATATATTCATATTCCTGCGTGTGTGTAGTGTCGGCAATGGCTCTCCAGCCGACCCCCAAAATAGTCTTCACACACCCTTGCGTGCGCCCCTCCATATGTCGGCCTTGCCCATATGTTTACTCTATGCACAAAGGATATAAGTCCTCAACACTTTCGTGCCTTAGCCATTTTTCCGCACATCGTTCGTCGCATTTCAACTCGTGGTAATGTCGCATCGTCGTGTAGTGCGCACCCGTCATGCGCTTGCGCACCTGCTAGCGCGCCCGTCGTCCACCCGTGCATCCGTCGTGCACGGTGACTCGCCCGGCGCCCGTCGCACAAACCATAAGGCGTTGCATCTACGAAATGGGCCGAGGCGATTCCTACATTAAATAACAACGGCGAAACAACTGCTCGTTTCTTTTTCAATCATGTAGTCTCCAGATTCAGTGTTCCACAAGCTATAGTCACAGATCATAGTCAAATTTTTGTAATCACATGATGGTTGAGTTGGCTGCCAAATTAGGATTGTCCCATGACAACTCTACTCCGTATTATCCGCAAGCTAATGGGCAAGTTGTGGCAATCAACAAAGTCTTGAAGTGCATGCTGTAAAGGATGATTGGAGTACATAAACGGAGTTGGCACCTAATCCTATACTCAGCCCTGTGGGCATATTAGACATTGGTGAGAAATGCGACTGGGTTTACACCTTTTTAGCTGGTGTATGGCCTAGAAGCAATCTTACTAGTTCAGTGTGAAATATCATCCCTCAAACTTGCAATTGTTCTTCTCCCTAGAACTTCAGAAGAAGAGGCTCGTTTCCTGGAATTGATCCAACTGGATGAAAGCCATCATGATGCCACCTTGGCTAACGAAGCACAAAAGAAACGAGTCAAGGCACAGTTTGACAAGCATGTCAAACCTCGTGTCTTCTCAGAAGGTGATTTGGTCTTACTTTACGACAAGGAGTCCGATAAGTTGGGAGTAGGTAAGTTCCAGTCTTTATGGATGGGCCCCTATATTGTTAAGTGTGTATTAGAAAAAGGAGCCTATGAGTTAGTAGACTATGATGGGATTCCACTGTGGCAACCCCGAAACAGGTTGTACCTTAAGCGTTATTATGCTTGACTCCGTATAGTAACCTCTTCGTATGCTTTTGTTACTTTTTTGTTTTCGCTAAGAGTAATCGTTTTGGTTGGGTAATCCACTTTTGCATTTGTTGCAGATGTCGAACCTATTGGAATCATTTGTTGGATATGCCGACAGAGTGAGTCGTAGTTTGTAGAGCCTATCTTCTGCGGCCTAGGCCATCTTTGATCCAAGCGGCGAGCTAGTGATTTTTAGAGGGGTATGTATTGGCCGATCAACGAACAACATCGCTAAATATAATGCATTGATAGAGCTCCTCTTTGATGCCATCGCACATGGCATATACCGATTTGTTGTCAGGCTAGACTCACAACTCGTCATTTTACAGCTCACCGGTATCTATTCTGTGCAGAATCTAGCTATCTATCGAATGTTCCTAAGGGTCAAGATTTTAGAAAGGAAGTTCGATTGTATCCAATATCAACATATTTCCAGAAACTTAAACACATTAATGGATTCATTGGTAAATTATGTGTTAGATGGATATTTGTGACATTTATAAAAGAAAAGCATTTCATCAATATTTTCATCAGGATCATATAACTTAACCAAAATGAAGCTCCGAAAATAAAAAAATATATATAACTGTTTATGGTTTACATATAGTGTTCTGTGTCCAAGACAAAATCAGTCAAATGACCCAAAAACTCAACATTCTAGGGGGCACCCTAGTCTAATGGTGTTGGTGATAACAAGTCACCACCTATGCAATCATGCGTAAAAGCCTAGTCCATCAACATGGCACGCCAGTAGTATGTCACTGTAATCTCAAAGGCAGCTCATTGGTCCTCACATCTGGGATACCAAGAGTGAGGCCTTCGATCTAATATTGCAATGCTGCAAGAGTCTCGGCCACATCCAGGTCACGAAGGACAGCCCTCCCTACAGCCTCTCTTGCTGGAACGGCAGCTGGTGCTCTCAGTCGTACTGCTGGTCGCACCAGTCCGATATCTGCATTAACACATGATTTTTTATTAGTCTTGATAAAAGAAAGCACAAGAGAATTATAAAATCAATAAATAGGAATATGGTCAGAAATTTTACCTATAACACTCCATTGCTTGCCAGCCGACAGCACCAAATCTGGGTCACCCCGGAAATCCATACTAGCATACGGACACTCAGCATAAACAATCTCCTGATGGTTGAACCATTTGAAGAAGGCATCAGAGAAAGAAACCTATGGCTGACTAGCATGTCAGGCCATAAGGTCAACCCATCTCTACATCCGTGGCTCAGTGGGTGGTGGCAAACCAAGTGAAATTTACTGTGGCTGCATCAGTGGGATCCTCTCCAAGGCAAAAACAGTCAAAATGGAACCATAGCCAAAGTTCTTAGATCATCCATTTTTCACCTGCGTAAGCTATTCTTTTATCACCTGAAGTACTACATCACACCAGTTGAACACCTTTGGTTCGAGGCATTCTAAGGTGTACTACATATAGGACCTGTTGGCCAAGTGAAGAGCCACACTACCAGCCAGTCTAGCAAAGGTGAACAAGATAGTCCTCAAAGACCAGTCAGTGACATCTCAGATGTTGATCTTTCCGTCTCTACTTGACTAAGATCCTTCTCTACAGTATCGGTGAATATAATCCCTCACGGATTCAACCCCACGGGCAAAACCCGATAGTGAGAGAGGGGCACCACGCCTCGATAAACCAGTCAAAAAGTAGATGTCCACAACAGTCAAGGGGATGGACTTGCCTCTGATCTAGAACACCTAGTTGGTAGGATCCCATGCATCGAGGAAATATTACAAGAAGTTGATTTGTTGCCTCATGCTAAAGATGCGGAAGAACTTGAGCAAACCATAGTTCCACAATGTAGTTGTCGTACCCAGATCATGTAAAGCAACCATGTCCTCTTCTTCATGCTCACATTCTCACCATGTAACGACCATTTTGCTTCGATGAATCTCTGAAAAACAAACAAGAGAAGAGTCAGGATCTTGATTTGGCAAAAAATAGGCAAATTTCCATGAAAAACAGTGCACAAGTTTCCCTCCTTGCACCCATCGCACCCTAGCTGTGTATTACGTGAAATGCATACTAGTTGGCCAATGACCAGCCGAGTATGCATCGCACTTTTCGATATACATAGGGTGCGATGGGGGCAGAATGAATTGTTCAAACCCTAAAGGCTAAGAAAAGTAGGGAAACATTCTCGGAATCCAAAAAGGAAAGAATGCAACTGAAGAGCTCAGGTTTAGCTCATACCTAGTCTAGACGGCGCCAAGAATCGTCCACAGAATCTCCCGGAATCAGCTAGTGAAAATCAAGGGGGAAAGTACCTCCAAAGCTCCAACAATCTCAAACTCAAATGAAATGGTAAAATAAACGGTAAAAACTACTTTTAAATTATTTTCCACGTAATTCGAGTAGGGTATTAGTGTTTTAACTCATTTTTCAAACATGTATTCTCATTTCTAATCAGTTTGATGGAGCAATTTAAGAGGTAGTACGACCATCGAAAGAACATAGTGTTAACAATGAGTCGAATATCAATGACCATTATCACGAGCAGTTTTACGCAAAGTTCAAGCTCGTTAAAAATTAAACCTAAGCAATGAGCATATGTTCCGCCAGAGTTTAAGCTCATTAAAAAATGAACCAATATCCGGTAAATAACCATTTTGAATGCATTATCATTAACCTTTGAGCCTTGGTCATGTTCTTACCATCACCTCCACTCTGTTTTATCCGATCATATGCCTCCATTTGATTGTTTACCCTTTTGAGGCACAGCTACAACGAGTGATTCTGTTAGCCATCCTTGTAACATTGTCGTGATTGGAAAATTCCAAACCTTACCTGGAATCAGCAGCTACCCGAAAATATCACTCGTTCCTCAAAAACGAGTCTCCTTTAAGCTCTTTTCATCTGACTTGTAAAATACGAAAAGATTGCCGAGCAATTGGCCTCTCCAGCCTGTTAAAGCTATCGGAAGTGCTATCCCTCCTCTATATTTCAATCTTTTTGGACCTGAGGGATTATTACACAAAAATATCGAGTGCTTGTCTTGTTTGGCTCGTTAAAACTATCGAAAATTCATCCCTTTTGTATTATTTTATACTTTTTTGGATTTAAGGGATTATATGATGAAAAATGATTACTGGAGTTTCCTTTCTATCCCTTTTCAGACTCTCCAAAATTGAAAAAGGACCGAGTTGTCTTTGTCGTTAAACTTATTAAAACCAATAGTGATAAACTTGTCTATATAGACAAGAACGAGTTTCACTATCGCTAGGCTCGTTAAAACATAGCAACAGGTTTATCCGAAGGGAAAAGTATAGAAAAATCATATGTTATCCTCCTCAAGCTTGATAAAATAAAGAGGTACTAGTCAGACATGACTGGGAAAAATTGGGAAGAAAACTTGAAGAAACTTTATTGGTAGCGAGTCGCTCTTGAACATGACACTTTCACTCCATCACCATGATTGAGTCGGGTTGGGTTATTCCATTCACCAGTCGTATTACCATTGGTCCATCGTACCATCCAGCTTTGGGGTTAATGCTACCAATCCATTTCAATGTCACTGATATCTTCAAGAGAAGACGATCAGAGAATTCACCAACCCAGCTTGTGCCTCACCCACTGCAATACCTTCACCCTTCATTCTTTCATGACTGCCACCCTGAACCCTGTATCATTAGATCGTTTTCACCTCCAGAAAATCATTTGCTTCGTTCTGTGTCGTAGATGTGGGATTCATTAAGGCCCTCCTACAACAGATCACTTCTTGTCGACGACAGCTCATTATCCAAGAAGTTGACCTAGGAACAACCCTTTCAGTACTTTGAAGCTTGCATGCCTCAATGGAAAGTTTCTCACTTCTAGTGACAGGTTTACATCAATGGCCTTCAACTGAAAGATTTTGCGTTTTGTTCGACGCCAAGTCCCATTTTCACACTACGCGAATTGTACTATAGTACCTTGAGGGTCATCATCATTATCGATGATTCCTCTCGCACCTGCTAACAACTTACATCATTGGCTGGTAATCAAGCAATGTCTTTCCATGTTTGACTCCAGAACATTTTTCACATGGATCGACTTGTACTTTAGGTGAAGATTGAACGAGTTTGAAGACCCTGGATCTAGTTTCATCCATCCGAGCTACGATATAGTCAAGAGAATAAAGGCATCAAATATACATCATTGCTGCACAGATGATCCTCCGAATCAAAGGATGATGGCTCTATCAAAATCATTAGTCTGACACACAGACGGTTGTCTGTCTTATGTACATGAAAATGAATTTATAAAGTTGAGCATGGGAATGCCTGCCTCAGCTAGATAATGAAAATGTTATGAAGATAATGTATTGCATTGTATCTTATTACAGGTCGCCTTCCAATTCGAAAAAACCTCGGATCCTCATGATAAAGCATTTCACTCGACATCAAAAGATTTTTGACCTCATGCTTTACAGGGCAACTGTTAGAGACATATTTGGGCACTGCAAGCCCAATCATATATGTCCATAAACCAAGGGCTTCTGGGTCCCTAAAAGTGTTGTTTCACACCCTAAAGTAACAAGGTCAGCTGATTACATCATCTCCCAGAAGTTCTCCACAGGAAACTACTTAGAACTGGTCAAAACTAGACCATATAGACTGCTTAGTGCAAAGGGTGTGATGCATCTCCCCTGCCACATGCAAAAAGTACGATGCATACTGAAAATCCCTTCTATAGGGTGCGATGGGCGAGAGTAGACAAATGGTAGAGACAGTTTGCAAGGTGGATGATCATGGAATCTTCCAGAAACTTCTCCTATGACAGTTGCCTCTCTGAATTCACCCAGGGATGAGTAAGAGATCATGAATTTCCAAGTGGAACAAAGAACTATCAGAGAGAGGACACTAATCAAAATCCCAGGAGTTGACTCACCCCCCTACAATCATCTATATATGGATCCCTCATCCTAGAGATCCAAAGGCTGGAATCTTGTATCTTGTAAGGAAGTGTTGTTGGTTTCCTGGTGTAACATCATAGTGTTGGGTGATCTAAGCTTTTCATGAGGTGAAGAAGGGCTTTCATGCTAGGAGGATGACGCTGGGTCAGATCAATGGGTTGTAATCCTCCTCTAGTCTTATATCAATAAAGCTATTCAAGTTTTCCTCCACATTCTTGTATGTTTGATGATATATGCATTTGTGTGGTCAATATATATCTGGTCCTATATTGTTTATGATTGTAGATCTCTGTACTTTGAAGGTATTATGCTGCTTTGACTTTATAGGTACTCTTTGAAGTGATGTAATCAAGGAAGGAGCAGCAAATATCTGTCAAAGGGGAGAAGGAACAAGCAAGGAACCAAGCGAAAGATTGAGGTTGGTATTCCTCGCTCTTCTCCTATATACTTCTCATAAAGGAAAATGAAAGTAACTTTAATCTATTTGTTTCTAAGATAGCTACCCATCTTAGTGGGACTAGCAGCTCTGCGTAGACACTAGATTTCTCAATAACAAAATGGCGACCACCATCAGTGACCGGTCTTTGAGGACTATCTTGTTCACCTTTTCTAGACTCGTTGGTAGTGCGGCTCTTCACTTGTCCAATAGGTCCTATATGCAGTATGCCTTAGAATGCCTCGAACCAAAGGTTTTCAGCTGGTGTATGGCCTAGAAGCAATCTTACCAGTTCAGTGTGAAATCTTGTGCCTCAAACTCACAGTCGATCTTCTCCCTGGAACTTCAGAAGAAGAGGCTCATTTCTTGGAATTAATCCAACTAAATGAAACCCATCGTGATGCCGCCTTGGCTAATGAAGCACATAAGAAATGAGTCAAGGTGTAGTTTGACAAGAATGTCAAACCCCGTGTCTTCTCAGAAGGTGATCTGGTCTTACTTTACGACAAGGAGTCCGATAAGTTGGGAGCAAGTAAGTTCCAGTATTTATGGATGGGCCCCTATATTGTTAAGCATGTATTAGCAAAAGGAGCCTACGCGTCAGTAGACTATGATGTGATTCCACTGTCGCAACCCCGAAACGGGTTGTACCTTAAGCGTTACTATGCTTGATTCTGTATAGTAACCTCTTCGTATGCTTTTGTTACATTTTTGTTTTCACTAAGAGTAATTGTTTTGGTTAGGTAATCCACTTTTTCATTTGTTGTATATTTCAAACCTATTGGAATAATTTGTTGGATATGCCAATGGAGCGAGTCGTAGTTCACAGAGCCTATCTTCTGTGGCCTAGGCCATCTTTGATCTAAGCGGTGCGTTAGTGAGTTTCAGAGGGGTATGTATTGGCTGATCAACGAACAACATCACTGAATACAGAATGTTGATAGAGCTCCTCTTTGATGCCATCACACATGGCATACGCCGACTTGTTGTCAGGCTCGACTCACAACTCGTCATTCTACAGCTCACTGGTATCTATTCTGTGCGGAATCCAACTATCTATCGCATGTTAATAAGGGTCAATATTTTGGAAAGACAGTTCAATTGTATCCAATATCAACATATTTCTAGAAACTTCAACACATTAATAGATTCATTGGCAAATTATGTGTTAGATAGACATTCGCAACATTTATAAAAGAAAAATATTTCATCAATATTTGCATCAGGATCATATAACTTAACCAAAATAAAGCTCTGAAAATAAAAAATATATATAACTGTTTATGGTTTACACATAGTGTTTTGTGTCCAAGACAAAATTGTTCAAATGACCCAAAAACTCAAAATGTTAGGGGCACCCTAGTCTAATGGTGCTAGTGATAACAAGTCACCACCTGTGTAATCATGTGTAAAAGCCCAGTCCATCGACGTGGCATGCCGGTAGTATGTCGCTGTAATCTCAAAGGTAGCTTGTCAGTCCTCACATCCGAGATACCAAGAGTGAGGCCTTCAATCTAATCTTGCAATGCTGCAATAGTCTCGGCCACATCCAGGTCATGAAGGACAACCCTCCCTACAGCCTCTCCTGCTGGAACTGTAACTGGTGCTCTCAGTCGCACTGCTGGTCGCACTGGTCCGATATCTACATGAGCACATGGATTTTGATTAGTCTTGATAAAAGAGAGCACAAGAGCATTATAAAAGCAATAAACAGGGATATGGTTAGAAATTTTACCTATAACACTCCACTACTTGCCAGCCGGCAGCACCAAATTTGGGTCACCCCGGAAATCCATACCAGCATACGGACACTTGGCATAAACCATCTCCTCACGGTTGAACCACTCTAAGAAGGCATCAGCAAAAAAAACCTGCGGTTGACCAGCATTTCAGGCCATAAGTTCAACCCATCTCTGCATTTGTGGCTCAGTCAGTGGCGGAAAACCAAGTGAAATGTACTGTGGCTGCATCAATGGGATCTTCTCCAAGGCGAAAGTGGTCAAAATGGAACCATAGCCAAAGTTCTTAGATCATCTATTTTTCACCTTGGTAAGTTGTTCTTTTATCATCAGAAGTACTACATCACACCAGTTGAACACCTTTGGTTCAAGGCATTCTAAGGTGTACTGCATATAGGACCTGTTGGCCAAGTGAAGAGCCACACTACCAGCCAGTCTAGCAAAGGTGAACAAGATAGTCCTCAAAGACCAGTCAGTGACATCTCGGATGTTGATATTGCCGTCTCTACTCGACTGAGATCCTTCTCTACAGTATCAGCGAATATAATCCCTCACGGATTCACCCCCACGGGCGGAACCTGATAGTGAGAGAGGGGCACCACGCCTCGATAAACCAGTCAAAAAGTAGATGTCCACAATAGTCAAGGGGATGGACTTGCCTCTGATCTAGAACACCTGATTGGTAGGATCCCATGCATCGAGGAAATATTGAAACAAGTTTCATTGTTGCCTCATGCTAGAGATGTGGAAGAACTTGAGCAAACCACAATTCCGCAATGGAGTTACCGTACCTAGATCATGTAAAGCAACCATGTCCTCTTCTTCATGCTCATGTTCTCGCCATGTAACGACCATTTTTCTCCAATGAATCTTTGAAAAAAACAAGAGAAGAGTCAAGATCCTAATTTGGAAAAAAACAAGAAAAATTTCCATGAAAAAATAGTGCACAAGTTTCCCTCCTTGCGCCCATCGCACCACAGCTGTGTACTGGGTGAGATGCATACTAACTAGCCAATGGCTAGCCCAGTATGCATCGCACTTTTCGATATACACAGGGTGCGATGGGGGAAGAACGAATTGTTCAAACTCTAGAGGCTTAGAAAAGAAGGGAAACATGCTCGGAATTCAAAAAGGAAATAATGCAACTAAAGAGCTCAGGTTTAGCTCCTACCTGGTCAAGACGGTGCCAAAAATCGTCCATAGAATCTCCCGGAATTAACTATTGAAAATCAAGGGGGAAAGCACCTCCAAAGCTCCAACAATCTCAAACTCAAATGAAATGGTAAAATGAGGGGTAATAACTACTTTTAAATTACTTTTCACGTAACTCGAGTAGGGTATTAGTGTTTTAACTCATTTTTCCAAGCATGTATTCTCATTTCTAATCAGTTTGATGGAGCAATTGAACAGGTAGTATGACTGTCGAAATAACATAGTGTTAACGGTGAGTCGAATATCAATGACCGTTATCATGAGCAGTTTTACGCAAAGTTCAAGCTTGTTAAAACTTAAACCTAAGCAATGAGCATATGTTCCGCCAGAGTTTAAGGTCATTAAAAAATGAACCAATACCCGGTAAATAACCATTGCGAATGCATTATCATCAGCGTTTGAAGCCTTGGTCGTGATCTTACCATCACCTCCACTCTATTTTAGCCGATCATATGTGTCCATTTGATTGTTTACCCTTTTAAGGAACAGCTGCAATGAGTGATTCTGTTAGCCATCCTTGTAACACTGCCATGATTGGAAAATTCCAAACCTTACCTGGAATCAGCAGCTACCTGAAAATATCACTCGTTCCTCAAAACCGAGTCTCCTTTAAGATATTTTCATTTGACTCGTAAAATATGAAAAGATTGTCGAGCAATTGGCCTCTCCAGCTTGTTAAAGCTATCGGAAGTTCTATCCCTCCTCTAGATTTTAATCTTTTTGGACCTGAGGGATATTACACAAAAAGGTCAAGCGCTTGTCCTGTTCAGCTCGTTAAAACTATCTAAAATTCATCCCTTTCGTATTATTTTATACTTTTTCGGACTTAAGGGATTATATGACGAAAAAGGATTACTGGAGTTTCCTTTCCGTCCCTTTTCAGACTCTCTAAAATTGAAAAATGACTGAGTTGTCTTTTTCATTAAACTCGTTAAAACCAATAGCGAGAAACTTGTCTATAGAGACAAGAACGAGTTTCACTGTCGCTAGGCTCATTAAACATAGCAATAGGTTTGCCCAAAGGGCAAATTATAGAACAAGCATATGTTATCCTCCTCAAGCTTGATAAAAATAAAGAGGTAATAGTCAACAATGACTGGGGAAAAATTGGGGAGAAAACTTGAAGAAACTTTATTGGTAGCGAGTCGCTCTTGAACATGACACATTCACTCCATCACCATGATTGATTCGGGTTGGGTTATTCCATTCACCGGTCATATTACCATTGGCCCATCGTACCATCCATCTTTGGGGTTAACGTTACCAATCCATTTTAGTGTCGTCGATATGTTCAAGAGAAGTTGATCAGAGAATTCACCAACCCAGCTTGTGTCTCACCCGCTGCAATACCTTCACCCTTCATTCTTTGATGACCGCCACCTTGAACCCTGTAGCATCAGATCGCTTTCACCTCCATAAAATCATTTGCTCCGTTCCATGTTATAGATGTGGGATTCATTGAGGCCCTCCTACGACGAGTCACTTCTTTTCGACGACAGCTCATTATCCAAGAAGTTGACCTAGGAACAACCCTTTTAGTACTTTGAAGCTTGCATGCCTCAATGGCAAGTTTCTCACTTCCGATGACAAGTTTACATCAATGGCCTTAGACCAAAAGAGTTTGTGTGGTGTTCGACGCCAAGTCCCATTTTCACACCACGCGAATTGTACTGTAGTACCTTGAGGGTCATCATCATTATCGTTGATTCCTCTCGTGCTTGTTAACAACTTACATCATTGGCTGGGAATCAGGCAATGTCTTTCCATGTTTGACTCCAGAACATTTTTCACATGGATCGAATTGTAGTTCGGGCGAAGATTGAACGAGTTTGAAGACCCCAGATCTAGTTTCATCCATCCAGGCTACGATATAGTCAGGAGAATAAAGACATCAAATGTACATCATTGCTGCACATATGATCCTCTGAATCAAAGGATTATGGCTCTATCTGAATCATCAGTCTACGACACAGACGGTTTTCTGCCTTATGTACATGAAAATGAATTTATAAAGCTGAGCATGGGAATGCCCGCCTCAACCAGATCATGGAAATGTTATGAAGATAATGTATTGTATTGTATCTTATTACAGGTCACCTTCCAGTTCGAAAAAACATCGGATCCTCATGATAAAGCATTTCACCCGACATCAAAAGATTTTCGACCTCATGCTTTAGGGGGCAACTATTATAGACATATTTGGGCACTGCAACCCCAATCATATATGTCCATAAAACAAGGGCTTCTGAGTCCCTAAAAGTGTTGTTTCACACCCTAAAGGAACAAGGTCAATTGATTACATCATCTCTAAGAAGTTCTCCACAACAAATTGCTCAAAACTGGTCAAAACTAGACCATATATACTACTTAGTGCAAAGGGTGTGATGCATCTCAACTGCCACATACAAAAATTGTGATGCATACTGAAAAGCCCTTCTATAGGGTGCAATGGGAAAGAGTAGACAAATGGCAAAGACAGTTTGCAAGGTGGATGATCATGGAATCTTCCAGAAACTTCTTCTATGACACTTGCCTCTCTGAATTCGCCCAGGGATGAGTAATAGATCTTGAATCTCCAAGTGGAACAAAGAACTATTAGAGAGGAGACACTAATCAAAATCCCAGAAGTTGACTCACCCCGCTGCAATCATCTATATATGGATCCCTCATCCCAGAGATCCAAAGGCTGGAATCTTGTATCTTGTAAGGAAGTGTTGTTGGTTTCCTGGTGTAACATCATAGTGTTGGGTGATCTAAACTTTTCATGAGGTGAAGAAGGGCTTTCATGCTAGGAGGATGATGCTAGGTCAGATCAAAGGGTTGTAACCCTCTCTTCTAATCTTTATATCAATAAATCTATTCAAGTTTTCCCCCACAATCTTGTATGTTTGATGATATATGCATTTGTGTGGTCAATATATCTGGTCCTATATTTTTTATGATTGTAGACCTCTGTACTTTGAAGGTATTATGCTGCTTTGACTTTATAGGTACTCTTTGAAGCAGGGTAATCAAGGAAGGAGCGCCAAAGATCTGTCAAAGGGGAGAAGGAACCAAACGAAAGATTGAGGTTGGTATTCTTCGCTCTCCCCCTATCTACTTCTCATAAAAGAAAACGAAAGGAACTTTAATATGTTTGTTTCTAAGATAGCTACCCGTCTTAGTGGAACAAGCAGCTCTGCATAGACACTAGATTTCCCGATAACAACTAGAAATTAGTGTTTCATTACTTGTAATGTATAAATGTTTTTGTTCCTGTGTCAAGCCAGCATTGTTGGCAGTAGAGGATTGGTCCCTTTATTTACAATGTTTTATAAGGAATGAGATACTTGACAAATCCACAATGTTTGCAGAGAGTCCAAGTAAGAAGTACTCAAATAAATAACACAGAAGTCAATGATGAATATAAAACCAACCATCATAAAATCATAACCACTGAAACACAAAAGCGTGATAATATAATGAACTACATGCAGAACCCATTGATGGAAATACAGGGGAAACCTTAACTGGAAAACCCATCACTATAAAACCCTTTACACTATGGAACAATGTTGGTTGTCAGTAAAACCCCTTTATTCTAAGGAAAGATAAACATAAAATACAAGAACCAATCGAGTTGTAATAAAAGAACATAGGAATTAACAATAATAATTGATAAATAAATACACATTATAACAAAAATCGTTCCATTTCTTTATATAGCACAGTAAGCAAAAAGAAAATGGAAATAGCCTAGCTAACCAGTTGTATGGCTTAACAACTCTCATAGTGTGAAATATTTTAACATTCATAGATAGTTGAGTTAAAAAACCAATTCCCCTTTTAACTTATAGACAAAATCCTAAACTCAACCTAGAGTTGAAATCCTTAACAACAAGTGCACTATAGCATTTAGTCTATAACTTCAATAGAATTAGAACCTAGGAACATTGGAACCTTTGTGCATGAAGGGAGGAAAACACATTCTATAATCTTGAATGAGGATGAATAAAAGCAATGGAAACATCAATTGGGTTGGGAATAAAAGACTACATGAAAACCATAATATCTGAAAGGTAAAAAAAATTGGGGATTCGAAATAAATTAACATTATAATTGAAGTTTCAAGTTAAACTTTAAGCTATAAGTTACCTATGAGTTGTTGAAGTTGAATGCCAAGAATGCTAGTACTCTCCTTCAGCTTCAATGGGTACATTCCCTAAAGAAGCAGTAGGCTTGAACGTAAATAGGGTTGACTGGGGTTATAGAACAACTTCCAAAGAAACCCAAACACTCAAATCACGTTTGGAGTCGTAACTATGTAAGAAGTTGAGGAATCAAAATCGAGAGTCAGTCAAACCTTATGATGCCATAGGTTTCTAGCAAGCAACTCACCTGGCTGAAAAACATTAGCCAAAATCTAGAGCACAGAGGTTAACCTAAGATGGGTTTGCTCGCCGAAAGAGTCAAGATCCCATGAGTACAAAGAGAGTTGTATAAAATTCTGAGAAGCTCAAACGGAGAAGGGTGGTATGAGGTGAACACCAAACCTTTCTTTCTCTCTACACCATCTAATACAACACAAACCTCAAAGAGTTGGGATTCCTTGCCAGGTGCATAAGAGCAGTCTCAAGCATAATAAAAAAATTAATTACATAACCAATACCATTGAACCTTCATAATACCAAAGGTTAAGTAACACTGTAAAATCTTAAAACAAATTAATATAACCTAATTTATATACTCAAGTACTTCTCATTATGCATAAAGTTATTACACTGAGATAATATGTCTAATCATTGGTTTATTATCTTCCCAAGGGCCTTATGAACCGGTAAAACTTTAATAAGAGTGATTAAAGTGATGTTATAAAGTTTTAATCTTTTTTATTGAGTGTAGGTAGGTGTTGAGATATGTGACAAGTGGTATCAGAGTGAGGTTGTAATGTTGTGGCCTGGATTGGGGAAACATATTATTAAGAAATATGTTATTTGTTTCATAGTGAAAGAAAAGGACAATCATGAGGAGTGGAGGCAGTAGAATGGAGCCAATCCCCCCTAGAATTTCTAGAGGTTCGGCAAGACACCAATACAGGGACCCAATCGGGAGATGTGGATCCAACTAGGTAATGATACAACTGACACAACAACTATGTTAATAGAGACTATGCAGCAGTTGAAGGAGGAAGCAGCTAAACAAAAAGTTGATAACGAGCAAATGTTGAGGGATCAAGTGATCCAAATCTAAACAGGAAGACAACAAATTACAGATATAACCATAAATACAAAGATGTAGCATAAATAGCACTTCATTTCATTAATATCAAATATTGAAATTTGCTTACAAACAGAATGTAAATAAGACTAGCTCGGGTGATGGTAGCTTATACCTGAGAAGAGATGTGGTGGCTACATGCCTTTGAATTCTCTTACAATGAGGCTCCAAGGAAAACCTACCCTAGGAGATGAAGCACCAAAACTATGGGCCCCGTTTGGGTAAATTGGTACATCAATTTCCCAGGGTCATAACTTTGGCATATGATCTCTGTTTAGCTATCATAATACCTTGCTTCGAAGATCTCAAAGAGTAGGCCAAACATAAACATTTTTAATAGGTAGGGACTTTTTTGGTATCTCCATTTTCCTTGAAAACGTCGTTTAGGGCCTCAAAATGGCTACGAAAGTTCAAGACCCAAAAAATTGCCAGAAATAGTAAATTGTGCTACAATTAAGGAAAATGAAAAACTAAAAGAGACAATGTTGGGGGTACAAGCAGAATAGGAGGGTGGCCACCAATATCCACCTAGGTCATTCCACTCCCCTTAAGAAGCAATGGTCGCCATTGCGTTGAGTGCCTCCATGAGATGGGGAAACTTCCACTGAATTTGGTCCCTTGTGAGCCACTTACCTTGGTGTAGGAGTTGGTAAACTTTGACAACCTGATATAGTTGGATCTTTTACTGGCGAGTGTTATTGACCCGTGTGTCCATAATCTAATCAGTTGTGGCATGTTCCATGCAGTCTGTGTTTAACTATTTTAGTGTGAGTTTTTCTGCAATGTCTAATGTGTCCAACAATGGTGGGAAGTATGGTCGAAGGCGGGTCATATTGAACACTGGGTGCAGGCCTCAGGAATGCCAAGCTCAAAAGAATTGTCTCCCACAGCCTTGGTAATGGTGTAAGGACCATATCAGAGTGCTCTGAGCTTCTGATGGACTTCGATAAGGTGTTCTTTCTGCAAATGCAACCAGACTTTTTTGCCCACCTAAAACTTGTGTGGCACTCGATGTTGATCATGTTGTTGTTTGTACTTGGAATTTTACTTCTCCAAGATGTCATGAACCTACTATCAGATGTGTTGGATGCATTCAATAAATCTGGTCGCTTTATCGGCCTCGGACAGTACATGTGTGGATTTTGTCTACGTAGTTGCATGAGGCATGGCAACATCAATCAGACACAATGGTTGAAATCCTAGACACACTTGAAAGGGACTACGACCAGTCAAGCTATGTATATCTCTATTATAATTGTGCTAAACATTGTTGGGTTATGTTATATTCTTTCCACAACTAGTCAATGTAGTTAGCTGGGGGTTAGCAAGGGGGTGGAGACCCCCCTTCATTGCATTGATTGCGAAGTGGGGGGGTCACAGGGGGGAGGGTATCCATCCTCTACAAGCTCTGGGGCATCACACAAGAGAAAATGTTTTTGGACCCTATATTAGGTTGGGTAGACCTAGCTATGGTTTTGTGCATGGTTTTCGCACATGGTGATGGACGTGATGGTTTTCAGTCCATGGTTTTGGATGCGATGGTTTTCGGTCCGTGGTATTGGATGCTTCGACATGTATAAATATGTATTGTAACATGGAAAGGAACATAATGAAAAATCAAGCTGGTAGTCCCAGTTTTGGGATCCAGGGGAAAATCTTTGTGTATATGTGTTATGCTCTCGCATTGTTTATTTTATGTGTTTTAGAATTCATATGCAGGTAATTTCTGTATGGGGTTAAAACCTACATTTGGTATCATAGTTGTTTTAGCTTCAAGGGGACACCTTTGTTGCTGAGGGGTTTCGCTTGGGCCTGTGGTTGTTTCTGGGAAAACTAGTGTCTTTTCAATTTGCTAGTTCCACTAAGACGGGTAGCTATCTTAGAAACAAACAATCAAAGTAACTTGTGATTTCCTTTATGTATGATAGATAAGAGAGAAGCAGAGAGAACCAACCTGAATATTTTGCTTGGCTCCTTGCTTGTTCCCTCTCTCCCTTGATAGAGCTTGCCACTCCTTAACTACTTGTCCCACTTTAGAGAATATCTATAGAGGCAAAGCAACAAAACACCATCAAAGAATAGAGATCTATAATACCATAAACAATGCAGAATCATAAATACATTGACCATATAATTGCATTCACAAATAGCAAGATTCACAAATACACGATTATATGGAAGAAAACTCAATTAACTTTATTAATAGTAGAAGAGATGATTACAGCCTAGCTATCTGATCCAGCATCATCCTCCCAGCATAAAAGCCTTCTTCACCTCATGAAAAGCAAGATCACCCAACAATACAATGTCTCAAAGAGAAACCAACAACACTTCCTTACAAATTACAAAATTCTAGCCTCCAGATCTCTCAGATGAGGAATCCATATATAGATTTCTTGCAAGGGGGTGGGTCAGCTCTGGGTTTTTGATTAGTGTCATTCCACTGATAGTTCTTGGTTCCACTTGGAGATTTCTTTGATCTCTTACTCATCCCTAGGAAAATTCAGAGAGGCAAGTGTCATAGGAGAAGTTTCTAGAAGATTCCATGAGCATCCACTTAGCAAACTGCCTTTGCCATTTGTCTCTTCTTGCTCATTCCACCCAACAGAAGGCTCTTTCAGTATGCATTGCACCTGGCTAGTGTAGCTACCAGTATGCATCAGACCTTGACAATGGAGCAGTTAGTACGGTCCAGTTTTAGCCAGTTCTGAGTAGTTTTTCAGGTGGAACTTCTTGGAAATGATGTAATCAATTAACCATGATCCTTTAGGGTATGAAACAACACTTTTAGGGGTTAAAGAGCCCTTGTTTTATTGACATATATGATTTGGATTGTAGTGCCCAAATATTTATATAACAGTTGCCCCCTAAAGCATGAGGTCGTAACTCTTCTGATGTCGGGTGAAATGCTTTACCATGAGGATCCGAGGTTTTCAAATTAGAAGGTGACCTATAATAAGATACAATACAATACATCATCATCATATTATTTTCATGATCCAGCTAAGGCGGGCATTCCCATGCTCAGATTTTATAAATTCATTTTCATGTACATGGAACAGATAACCATCTATGGTTGCAAACTAGTGATTCTTTATATGTAGAGTCATCATCCCTTAGCTTAGATGATCATTTGTGCAGCTTCTGTGTACATTTGATGTCTTTATTTCCATGAATGTATTGCATCCTGGATGGATGAAACTAGATTCGGGGTCTTCAAACTCATTCAATCTTCACCCGATGTACAAGTTGATCCATGTGAAAAGATGTTTTGAAGTCAAACATGGAAATACATCGCTCGATTACCAGCCAATGATGTAAGCTGTTAACAGGCACGAGAGGAATCACCGATATTGATAATGACCCTTAAGGTACTACAGTACAATTCACGTGGTGTGAATATATGAGTCAATGTCGAAAACCACGTAAAATATTTCTGTCAAAGGCTATTGATGTAAACCTATCGCAAGAAGTGAGAAACTTACCATTGAGGCTTGCAAGCTTCAAAGTACTGAAAGGGTTGTTTCTAAGTCAACTTCTTGGATAATGTGCTAATGTTGACAAGAAGTGACTCGTCGTAGGAGGGCCTTGATGTATCCCACATCTACGACACGAAATGAAGAAAATTATTTTGTGGAGGTGAAAACGATCTAATCATACAAGGTTCAGGAATGGCAGTCATGACAAATGGAAGGTGAAGGTATTATAGTGGATGAGGTGGTCGCTGGGTGGGAAATTTTCTGAATGACTTCTCTTGAACATATCGGAAACACTGAAATGGATTGGTAGCATTAACCCCAAAAGATGGATGATGCGGAGGACCAATGGTGATATGACTGGTGAACGGAATAACCCAACCCGACTGAATCATGGTGATGGAGTGAAAGTGTCATGTTCAAGAGCAACCTGCTACTGATAAAGTTCTTCAAGTTTTCTTCCCCTTTTTCCCTAGTCATTGCTGACCAGTACCTCTTTATTTTTTTCAAGCTTGAGGAGGATAACATATGCTTATTCTATAATTTTCCCTTTGGGCAAACCTGTCGCTATGTTTTAGCGAGCCTAATGACAGTGAAACTTGTTCTTGTCTGGGTGGACAAGTTTGTCGTTATCGTTTTAACGAGTTTAACAACAAAGATAACCCGGTCATTTTCATGTTTAAATAGTTTGAAAAGGGATGAAAAGGAAACTCCAACAATCCGTTATTGTAGAATAATCCCTTAAGTCCGAAAAAGTATAAAATAATACAAAAGGGGTGATTTTTCGATCGTTTTAACGAGTCGAAAAGACAAGTGCTCGATATTTTTATTTTATAATCCCTTAGGTTCTAAAAGATTAAAATGTACAGGAGGGATGGAACTTCTCTTTACTTTAACAAGCTGGAAAGGCCAGTAGCTCGGCAATCTTTTCATATTTAACGAGTCTAAAAAGAGCTTAAAAGAAACTCGTTTTTTAGGAACAAGTGATATTTTCGGGTAGCAGCTGGTTCCAGGTAAGTTTGGAACTTCTCAAAACATGGCAGTGAAGAGGGTGGCTAACAGAATCACTTGTTGCAGCTATTCCTCAAAAGGGTAAACAATCAAGTGGAATCGTATGATCAGCCAAAAGAATGGAGGTGATGGAAGAACACAACCAAGTCTCAAAAGGCTGATAGCAAGGCAATCAAAAAGGTCGTTTACTGAAGGCGGGTTTATTTTTTAATGAGCTTGAACCTTGTGCCAACATGTGCTCAGTGCTAGGTTTATTTTTTAATTAGCTTGAACTTTTTAGAAACATTGCTCGTGCAAGTAATTTAAAGATGTCACTTGTTAGTAGTTCATTTTTTAATGAGGTTGTACCATTCAAAACTTTGCTCATTGCCTTTTCATGCAAGCTAGAAATGACCAAACTACAGAGCTAACTACACTAAAGCTAAGGAAATACTAAGGTTAGGTAGGATGGTTTTATCCTCGGCCGAGGCAAAATCCTTCCTTTGCCTTGTCTACATGCCGCTGACAAAGGTGAATGGTGGATCAGACCATTCACCTAACCCAAGAAGTTGAACTAACCTAAGCTAAAAAGCTAAACTAAACCAGCTACAAAGCTAATCTAATTGGTTGTCTTTTACTTGCATAAAAAAGGGTCGCATGCCTCCAGGTATGAAGAAAAGTAGAATTTCCAGGTTACCATATGGAAGTCCTTGCATTTAAGCAAGATTGTTTCGTCCGCAGAGTAAACAAGACACTTCCTTGGCTTTGTCCATGGAAATAGACCAAGGTGAATGGTGTGGGTTGGAACTTCCAATCACTTAGCCTTCGAGGAGATAAATTTTTCAAACCAATCCCAAAACCCACAAGGAAATGGTGTTTCAAACCAATCATATAACCTACATGGAAATCTATCTTTTCAGCTGGGTTCGCCTACAGAAGCAGACCAGGGTGCATGCCACCTAAACTTTATTACATTCACTGGCCTACCTATGGTAATTAGGTGGATGAAATGAAGGTTGAAGAGACATTCTTGACGCAAAAAGGCCATTTAGGGATGATGTTTGACTTGTAGCTGTGTTTGAACCAGGAAATGAAAGCTGGTCGATAAGTTTTACCATTCTACCTTCATGCGAGAAACACATCACTCAGAAGAGTGTGGAAACAATAGCTTCCATGCTATAAATATAGTCACGCCTAAGGAGTAGATTGTAATCTAATGGCCCTTGGACTACCATCACATTCAAGTGAACAGTTTTCCCTTTCAAAGTTATGGGTAACTTTGGAAGGATCCCTAACGGTTGACTGGTTCCTTTGTTAAGGCCTAACAAAATTTGTTTCTCAGGCAGAAGTGATGGCGAACCAAGTGCTTTCCAAGCAGTTGAGGAGAGGATACTCACTGAAGCCCCTTCATCTATGATGGTGCCAGATACAATCATTTTGTACACTTGTACTATGATTTGGAATGGTATGCTAGATGGAAGGCGGGGTTTTGCTAGTTGATTCCAATCGAAGGAAACAACTAGACTGCTCGAAGGAGGTACCAGATAAATGGCTGTATAAACCTCTTGAACTAGGGAACTTTCCTCCTGTTGTAAAGGAACAGGCAGATTTCCCCCATGTTCATTAGGCTCTGTATTAACAAAAATAATTTGAACAACGTTGTTCTCATTCTCTTTAGAAATTGTATCATCTGAAGGTAGACCTTCTGAAGGCAAAACTAGGTCGACTGCCATCTCGACCTGTTGACTCGGGTCTGGTATGGACTCAGAAGGTTTACTTTCAATGATAGGCGTTTCAACTGACAATTGATCTATGTCAGTCAAATTTTAAACTAGTGATGGACTTGGAAAGAGTTTCTTATATCCAGGTGGAAGTCCTTGTGATGAAGCAGGACGGTTATCCAAGACACTTTTGGCTTCATCCAGAAAAGGACAACAGTGGAGGGCATGATCACCTTCACACAACCTACAAGGAAATCTGGACTTTCCTTTTTGTCCATTAACTTCATTTTCACTAGTTGATGATGTGTTGTCAACATGATCAACAGAGGTTCATGACACCGGATGGTGCAAACGGGGATACCATTCCCTCAAGATCTGTGGAATGCAAGGATAATCTTGATGAAAGTGGTTCCCTTTGCAAATTATGCATGGGGATTTGGGTTTGTAAGTTTTGGTGTGAAAATTTTCACCATATGATGCATGGTTTCCCCCTTGCTTGACTGACTTCTTCTTCTTCTTCTCCTTCCTTTTATTCTTCTTCTCAGTTACTTGGTTTTTTAGTATCACTAGTTTCACCAAGCGAAGAGGAAGAAGGAGAGGGAGAAACAAACGAAGTAAAAGGTGAAGGGACAACTTTAGTATCATCTAGTTGTTGATTTGATTGTTGAGGAATTATGATGTTTGAATGAAAAAGGTTGAGGATAGCCATACTGGCAGGCCAATTGTGATTCCTGGAAGGGAAAACGTAGCCATATATGAAGCACAAATATCTTCCCAAGAAGAGAAAGGACTGGGATTCCCCCCAAGGGGAATTCCTTGATTTGTGGACTCCATTACCTCAACCTGATACCAATGAAGGAACAGGGATGTTATTTCGAATTAAATAAATTTTATGATGCTTTGACGCAACGTGCTTTTTCAATTTTTAAAAGTCGATAAAAAGCTAAAGGTGACTCTAGTCGCCTTCGATTTTTAATGAGCCTGAAGTGACAAGTGCTCAGATAGACCTTTTCATTTAGGGAGTCGAAAAGGAATGAAAGTGACTACTCTACAAATATAGACAAAGGGATTACCAAACCAGACGCAAAACTACAATAAACACCTTGGTGGTAAATTAAAGAGAAATTACCAAGGACTTTATTTATGGGAGTCAATATTCCCGAATGTTGTGTTCAATGCATTGTGATCGATAAGGTTGCAGACACGGCTTCCTAAGGATAAAGGATATCAGACTATTTGTGTATTCCAATATATACTCGATGTTACTAGGAGCATAAGTCTGTACTGGCACATGTCATATCAGACAGGAAGAATCACCCAACTTTCAATGAAAACGATAGTCACCAAGTTTTACGACGCCAGAACACGTCTCTATCCTAGACTTCTATATGTGTTGCATTAGGTTTGAAAGTGTTTTTATGTTCATTGAGGTTTATTTTAGAGTTGATCTTTCTTAGAAGTTTGTCTTTCAAGGTTCACCATATGATGTAGATGTAAAATTCCTAAATATGCAATCTAAAATGATAAACATTCGTTTGTTTTATTTTAGTGATGAAAATCCTAGCTACTAAGGAAAGAAAAGTACGATTCTTTCAATAGAGAGTAGAAAGCACACACTAAATGCAATTTTCCTAAACCATTTTCCACATGTAGTCTAAATGCAAATGCACATGCGTGTATTTTTTTTTCCATTTCCTTAATGTGAGCATCCGAAAAATGAAAACTAAGTACAGATCTGAACTATTTTCTTCAAAGCGACACTTCAACAATTTCTTTTCAAAATGAAAGGAAGACTAAAATGACACTTTCAATTTCGAATGGAAAACTACTTTTGACACTTCAAATATTGACAATAAAAATCAAATACAACGAAAAAATTACAATCAACTATCTAAAAGAGGAATACTTTACGACACTCTTCTTCTTAACTCAAAACGACAGTTACGACACTTTGGAATCAAAAGACGACAGTTTGATTAATCTACTCTTGACAAAGGAGGACTGTAAATGATGAAAAATACATAAAAAAAAATTCACAAATCATGATCAATGCAGGCTGAATAATGTAAAGGAAGAAGGCTTCAACAATGATATACTGATCATAAGCAGCAAAACTACTGAATAGAGCTGAAAACAAGGAGAAAAAAAGAAATTTCCAAGGAGGAAAACAATATCATTCAATCATCGCACCTATCCTTAAGGGAAACAGGGATGCATCTCACCTGCAACACATGGGAGGTGTGATGCATATAGGCTGCCAGTTACAGATAGTGCAATGGGCCAGGGAATGAAACTGAGTTTGGTTTGTGCTCAAAATTTGTATCTAAGTTCAGTTATTTCAGCTAAGATATGACAGACAGTAAAAACAAAGTATAGGGGTATGATCTTAGGAGGTTATTGAGCTACCACTAGGGCACTTAGGAAATTTTCAAGTCAGATGTTCAGTTCATAAACCAACCTGGAGATTGATTGAAGCAGTGTTGATCTACTTTGCACTTGCATAGCAAGAGCAGTTCGAAGGCTAGGTGGCTTAACTTTAGGCTCTGTCTATAGTTTATAAAGCAGACAACAATAACAAACAAACAAACTAATCGCTCCCCAGTGGAGTCGCCATTTTGTTTCCGGGAAAACTAGTGTCTTTTCGATCTGCTAGTCCCACTAAGATGGGTAGCTATCTTAGAAACAAACAATCAAAGTAACTTGTGATTTCCTTTATGTATGGTAGATAAGAGAGAAGCAGAGAACACCAACCTGAATCTTTCACTCGGCTCCTTACTTGTTCCCTCTCTCCCTTAATAGAGCTTGCCACTCCTTTCCTACTTGTCCTGCTTTAGAGAATATTTGTAGAGGCAAAGCAACAAAACACCATCAAAGCATAGAGACTTATAATACCATAAACAATGCATAATCAGAAATACATTGACCATATAATTGCATTCACAAATAGCAAGATTCACAAATACACGATTATATGGAGGAAAACTCAAATAACTTTATTAATAGTAGAAGAGAGGATTACAACCCAGTTGTCTAATCCAGCATCATCATCCCAGCATGAAAGCCCTCTTCACCTCATGAAAAGCAAGATCACCCAACAATACAATGTCTCAAAGAGAAACCAACGACACTTCCTTACAAATTATAAAATTCCAACCTCCAAATATCTCAGATGAGGGATCCATATATAGATGTCTTGCAAGGGGGTGAGTTAGCTCTGGGCTTTTGATTAGTGTCATTCCACTGATAGTTCTTGGTTCCACTTGGAGATTTCTTTGATATCTTACTCATCCCTAGGCAAATTCAGAGAGGCAAGTGTCATAGGAGAAGTTTCTAGAAGATTCCATGAGTATCCACTTAGCAAACTGTCTTTGCCATTTGTCTCTTCTCGCTCATCGCACCCCACAGAAGGCTCTTTCAGTATGCATCACACCTGGCTAGTGTAATTGCCAGTATGCATCACACCTTAACCATGGAGCAGTCAATATGGTCTAGTTTTGGCCAGTTCTGAGTAGTTTTTCAGGTGGAACTTATGGGAAATGATGTAATCAGTTGACCATGATCCTTTAGGGTATGAAACAACACTTTTAGGGGTTAAAGAGCCCTTGATTTATTGACATATATGATTGGGGTTGTAGTGCCCAAATATGTCTATAATAGTGGTAGACCCAACTTAATGGGATATCTGCGAGATCGATTCCGGTGGTGAAAGAAGATGTCGAGCAGTGGAAAGATAGAGATCAAGAAATTTTATGGTCATAGTTTTGAGTTATGGAAACTCAAGACGGAGGATCTGTTGGTGGATAAAGATCAATGGATTGTAGTAAATCTAGGTACTAAACCAACGGGAGTGTCTGATAAAAAATGGAAGAAGTTGGATTAGAAGGCAAAGAGCACAATACGATTGTGTGTCTCAGATTCACTATTGTTGAATGTATCAGGGGAAGCTACGGTGAAGGCTTTGTGGGACAATTTAGGGACTTTTTACCAATCTAAGGCTCTGGTGAATAAACAGTTCCTACAGAAAAAGCTATATAACCTGAGGATGAAAGATGGAGACCTGGTGACAGAGCATTTGAATGCATTTAATACTGTGGTAAGTAGTTATTATCTATTGATATGAAAATTCCAGATGAAGATAAGTGCATCAATTTGTTGTGTTCTCTGCCAGATTTGTGGGATAGTCTGATTATTGCAATAGGTAGCAATGCAACTACCTTGTAGTTTGATGAAATAGTCACATCCTTGCTGACGGAGGAGATGAGGACGAAAAAATATGGAGATCTAGAATGGTGAGGCCTTGTCTATACGAGGACGGTCCCAAAACAAAAAAAAAAAAAAAAAAAAAAAAAAAAAAAAAAAAAAAATCATCGAGTGAGAGATCTAAATCTATAGGGAGACCTAAATCTCCAGGAAAACCTGTAAAGGTCATTTGCTGGAAATGCGGAAAGGAAGGGCACTACAAAAGGGACTGTAAATCTAAATCTCTTGACAAAGGAAAGGGATCTGATGATGCTCCTTCTGCAGAGCCAGAAACCACCTCGGATGAAGGTGGGGATGTGTACTTGGCTTTCTCAAGTACAAATGTAGATCAGGGGGCATGGTTGATTGACTCAGGTGCATCCTTTCACTTCACTCCCCATAGAGAGTGGTTCTACATGTATGAGAAATATGATGGTGGTGATGTCTTCTTAGGGGATGATAGGAAGGCTAGAATTGTTGGTCAAGGAAAAGTAAAGTTTAAGTTGCAAGGTTGAAGGGTTAGAACACTTCTGGGTGTTCTGCATATTCCTGCCTTAACCAAAAATCTGATTTTTGTAAGCAAGCTAGATGATGCAGGTGTAAAAATAGTGTTCGAGAAGTATATGTGCAAGATGGTTTGGGGAGCATTGGTATTGATGCGTGGAGTTCGGATTGGAAATTTGTACAAGTTGTGAGGTAGCAATGTTGTTGATGGGTGCAATAGTTCAATGGTTCCTGAAAGTGGAGCAGAAAATCTAGTGGTATCTGGAGAAAAGACCATGCCATGGCATCAAAGGCTTGGACATATTGGAGAGAAGGGCCTTCAAATACTTCATGGTAAAGGTATGGTAGAAGGTATGACTAATAGCTCTCTGGATTTTGATTTCTATAAAAATTGTGTATATGGAAAACAGAATCAGGTGACTTTGCCCTCTAGTGGTAAGAGGGCGAAACAAATATTAGAGCTTGTGCACAGTGATGTGTTTGGACCTGTGAAGGTTCCATCACTTGGTAAGTCTATGTACTATGTTTCATTTATAATACATGGATATATTTCCTTAAGAATAAATTTGAAGTCTTTGACAACTTTAAAGAATTTAAGGCTCTGGTTGAAAACCAGATAGACAAGAAGATAAAGGTGTTGAGGTCAAAGAATGGTGGAGAGTTTTGCAGCAAGGAATTTGAAGAATTCTGTAAGAATTGTGGTATAGCACAGCAGAAGACTACTCCATACACACCTAAGAAAAATGGAGTTGCAGAAAGAATGTACAAGACGTTGATGTAAAGGGCAAGAAGCATGCTCAGTGGTGTCGAGTTAGGATAGGAATTCTGGGTAGAGGCGGTGGAGACAACATGTTACCTGTTCAACTGATCACCTTCATCAACGTTGGAGGATAAGACTCCACAAGAGGTATGGACTGGTAAGAAACCCTCTCTTTCACATTTGAAGGTATTTGGATGTGATGCATATGTACGTGTTCTAAAGGAGGAAAGAACCAAGTTGGATAGTAAATCTAAAAAGTGCATCTTTATTGGGTATAAGGATGGTTTAAAGGGTTATAAGCTTTGGAACCCAGTAATAAGGAAGGTTGTGTACAGCCTAGATGTGGTGTTCAGAGAGTTGAAAGATGTTATTAAACATGAATCCCAACCAAAGGAACCTGAGAAGATAGAGTTTGAGCTTAAGGAGGAAGAAGCAGACTCTACAGTAGAGGAGGAATCAAAAGATGAAGAGCCACAAACTCCCATGTGAGAAGATCAGTTCGAGAAAGAAGACAACCAGAAAGGTATAGTCCATATACTTTCTGTTCAAATTTTGCTTTATCTGTTATTGATGATGATCCCATAATTGTGAAGGAAGCATTAGATTCAGAGGATGGAAAACTCTGGAAAGAGCCCATGGTTGATGAAATGGCATCTTTGCACAAAAATGAGGCTTGGGATTTGGTGGAGTTGCCGGCTAGAAGGAAACCCATTGGTAGAAAATGGGTGTTCAAGAAGAAAACAAATGTAGAAGGAAAGGTGGAGAAATACAAAGCTCGGTTGGTAGCAAAAGGTTATTCCCAAGTGCTGGGAATTGATTTTGGATATATTTTTTCTCATGTTTCCAAGGTAGCTTCTATTAGATTACTTTTATCTATTGCTTCTACTTATGCTTTTGAGGAAGAACAGATGGATGTGAAGATGAAATTTATTCATGGGGATTTGGAAGAGGAGATCTAGATGAAGCAACCTAAAGGATTTGCGGTGAAGGCTAAGAAATAATTGGTATGAAAGCTAAATAATTATCTGTATGGGTTTAAACAGTCACCAAGGATGTGGTATCAAAAATTTGATACATTTATGCAGGGACTTGGCTTCACCAGAAGCAAAGCAGATCACTATGTGTATTTTAAATTAATTGGTGACCATGTTATTTATCCGGTCTTGTATTTGGATGATATGTTGCTAGTTGGAAATGACAAAGAAATTATCTAGGATTTGAAGACCCAATTATTCTCCAAATTTGACATGAAAGATATTGGTTCTACAAACTATATTTCGGGCATGGAAATTAAAATATATTGGACAAACAGGAAGCTTTGGTTGAACCAGAGGAAGTATGTCGAGACAATACTACAAAGTTTTAATATGCAAGATAGTAAACCAATGAAGGTTCTTATTCCGGTAGGTGTAAAGATATTTGTTGAATAGTGTCCCAAGACAAGAGAAGAGGAAGAGGACTTGTCCTGTGTTCCATATGCAAGTGCAATGAGTAGCCTGATGCATGCTATGATCTGTACTAGAGCAGAAATTGCACATGTAGTGGGAGTATTGAGCAAGTTTATGTCAAAACCAGGGAAGGAGCATTGGACATCAGTGAAGCAGGTTTTCAGGTATTTGCGTGGCACTAGTGATTATGGTTTGTGCTACCAAGGAAGACTAGGATTGGGCAGAGTTTTTGATATTCATGGCTCTGTTGATGTAGACTGGGCTAGAGATCTGGATACAAGTGGGTGTGTATTTAACCTATTTGGAGGTGTAGTCAGTTGGAAGAGTAAGAAACAATCTGTAGTGGCATTATCAACTACAGAGGCAAAATACATGGCAGCCACTCATGCAAGCAAGGAAGCAATTTGGTTGCAGAGATTGTGTTCAAGTATGGGGTTAGTATAGGGAGCTATAAGGATAGACTGTGACAGCCAAAGTGCAATTTTCTTGACAAAGAACCCTGATTATCATTCAAAGACAAAGCACATTGATGTTCAGTATCACTTTGTGATGAATATGATAGAAGACAAAAAGGTGTTGTTGGTAAAGGTGGACACTTTTAAGAATACTACAGATGTATTGAAAAAATTTGTGATCTTTGAGAAGTTCTCTTGGTGTAGAGAAACAATGGGCGTTTCAGGGCTGGATAAATGACTAAGCTCTCTTGTGGCCCCCTGTGGAAGGAAAAAAACAAGTGGGAGAATTTTGGGTTGTTTTATATTCTTTCCAAAACTAGCCGACATAGTTAATCGGGGGATTAGAGGGGGGGCTAATGCCCCCATTTATTGTGTCGATTACGTTAAGGGGGGCGCGCTCACAAGGGGTTTGAGGGCGACAGGTAGCCCCCCACTACGGGGTCCAGGGGAACACCCTAGGGAAAAAAAAATTGGACTCTATATTAGGTTAGGCAAACCTACCTATGGTTTTGTGCATGGCTTTTGCACATGGTTTTGGACGTGATGGTTTTTGGTCCATGTTTTTGGATGCGATGGCTTTTGGTCCATGCTATTGGATGTTCATCATGTATGAATATTTATTGTAACATTGAAAAGAACATAATGAAAAATCAAGCTACTAGTCCCGGTTTTGGGATCTAGGGGAAAATCTTTGTGTATATGTGTTTTATGTGTTATGCTCTCGCATTGTTTATTTTCTATGTTTTAGAATTCATATGCAGGTAATTTTTGTACGGGGTTAAAACCTATAAACATATGGAAGACTGTCATCCTAGGTTCGAGGATGCTTGGAGTTGTAGATGAGGAGTATGTGCGCTATCATCCTATTGATGACCTTTGTCTGGCCATTAATCTGGGGATGGAAGGTAGTCAATTTGGTGAGCTTGGTGTCCAATAGTGCCCAAAGGCTTCACCAGAATGTGCTCAAGAACCTGTTATGCTAATCTGATATAATGGTCTACGGGATCCCAAAATATACTCATACTTGTTCAAACAAGAGTTTGGCAGTGTCATCTGCTGTGATACTCTTCTTGTAGGTCGCCACTAGCCATCTTAGAAAATTTTTCCATGACCACAAATGCACATTCATTACCATGCTTGGTAGAAGGGAGGCCAAACATATAGTCCATGGATATGGATTCTCGCAATTGGTTGGGAGTAGGCAGAGGAGTGTATAGGCCTTTCTTCTTGATAGTTGGCTTGGTGATGGTGCAAGCAGTGCAGGATCTGATATATTTCCCAACATCCAGTCGAAGTTTGGGCCAATGAAAGTACTTTTGTACTACAACCATAGTTTTCTCCACACCAAAGTGTCATGTGACCTGACTATAGTGCGCCTCCTAAATCAACTTGGCACGCTCGCTTGAAGGAACAAAAGGGTGGTCCATGTAGCATAATAATGCATCTTGGAGGTGGAATTCAAGAACTTTCTTGCGATCTACTAGAATTTGGTATGTCGAGGTGCACTCTAGATCATTTTTGTATAGTTGCAGCCATCCAAAGGTCTAGTGACCACAAGAGTTACGAACAGTAGCCAGTGCTGCAGGTAGGGACCAGCTGAGGTAATCTGCAACATGATTGGTGCTACCCTTTTTGTATTTAATGTTCAAGTGGAATTGTTGCAGATATGTATACCATTTTGATGGTGATTGTTCTGCATCTTCCCTTGTGTTTGTATAAACTAAAGAGGTTGGTGATCAGTGTGTATGAACGCCTCCTTCCCCAGCATGTAGTGATTCCATTATCGGCAAGCCTACATGATGGAATACATCTCTTTATCATAGGTGGGGTACTTTCGAATTGTATCGGAAAGTGTCTCACTATGATAGGCCACTGGATGCCCGTGTTGGTTGAGGACTGCACCAATAGAATAGTTTGAGGTGTCTGTCTCGATTTCAAATGGTTGTTGCAGGTCTGGCAGTATGAATACCGGTGCAGAGAAAATGTGGTGCTTCAACTCAATGAATGCCTTATGTTAGGACTCAGACCAGGAAAACATTTCTTTTGCCCCAGCCTTAGTAATCTAACTCAAAGGTTAAGTGATATGGGAGAATCCCAACATGAAAATCCCATGGAAATTTGCAAGACCCAAAAAATTATGAAGCTCTATTAGAGTGGTCAGGGTCGGGAAATCTTGAATGACTTGGATCTTGGTCAGGTCCACATGCATGCCACGCCCATCTATGATGTAACCTAATTATTGGACTTGGCTCATGCCAAAGGTGAATTTCTCCAAGCTGGCACACATTTTGCGCAGTTGAAGGGTTTGAAGGACCTGCTGAATGTGTTGCAAGTGTTCTTCCCAACTCTTGCTAAAGATGAGGATGTCGTCTAGATAAACCACCATGAATGAGTTGGTGAAGGGCCGCAATATGTCATCCATTAGCCTCATAAAAGTAGTAGGGGAATTTGTCGACCTGAAGGGCATAACCAACAATTCAAAAAGGCCTTCCATGGATTTAAAGGCAGTCTTCCATACATCTATGGCCCCTATTGGAACCTAGTGATAATTAGACTTTATATCGATCTTGCTGAAATACTTGGCCCGCTTGAGTTGATCTAGCAGGTCATCAATCTGTGGGATTGGATACCTTTTTATTGACGGTGATTTTGTTTAGTGCTTGATAATCAATGCAGAGCCTCCATGTCCCATCCTTCTTCTATACAAGTACAACTGAGCTCCCACAAGGCGAGGAACTTGGTCGGATGTGCCCTTTCTGCAGCAACTGTTGGATTTGTTGCTTGATATCTTCATTTCCATAATGGAGTAGCAATATATGAGCCCATTGCGTAGAGGTGCTCCGGGAGTAAGATCGAATGAATTCTTGACCTGACAATGCAAGTGTACCCCTGCAGGTGAGGAGAAGATGTCCCTGTATTCTTCCATGACCGTATCCACCTACTTCTTCTGCTTGGAGGAACCCTTCCTAGGGGCCATGGATGGGGTTATGACCTTCTCCTTACTTTGAGAATGAATCAGAAAGAAAACAAATTTCTCAGTCTAGGAGATGACCTTATTTCATTGCTTAGGAGAGATAAAAGAGATGGCAGTAGGTGGGGCTATCTCTAGTATCTTGTATAACTTAGTACCAAAAAAAATAATAACAGAGCGAGGTCTAGAATCATATATAGCATGTCACTTCCATAATTATGGTTTTCCTAATAATACATCACAAAATTCAAGAGGAGAAACATCACAGGGTACCTCATCCCTGAAGGGCTTGATGTTGTATGGAAGGCGTCGCTATTGGATGACACAGAGATCTCGTCCTTGGTGAAGCCACCCAATGGTATACAGTTGTAGATTTGATGTAGTTGATAGGCCTAGCCACTTCATGACCTCTGCTAAAATGAGGCTCTTTTGGCTCCTGCTGTCAATAATGAACTGCGACGGAGAACCCTTCACCCACATCTATGAGTGGAATAGGTGCTTCCTCTCTTCTGGATCTTCAAGCTCAATATTCTGGATATTGGTGGTCACCATAGTGGCACTAGGCTCCACATCAATGATATGCTTCCATTTTTCATTCCCCTTGTCAGGTTCTGAATCAGAGTCAAAACATGCATTGGACTTAGAAACCTTTAGCTCGACCACCCGTGACTGCTTGGCCCAACACTGATTTGTGTTATGAGTGGAAATATTATGGAACTCACACCACTTTCCCATGTCCTTCTTTGTCTTCTTAGTGTTGTTCTTTGCTTGTGGCTTTAGAGGGTTCTCTTGGGTCACCTTGCCTTGGCCTTGCCCTTTTCTCTGCGGTCTAGGAGTGCATTTCCCTTGCTTTGAATTCGCAGATCCAAAGTCTCACTTTTTCTATTTAAGCTTCTTCTTGATCTTGACAGTGTATCGGTACATTTTACCAAGTGAGGAGATGTCCAAGAACTCCATCTCATCCTAGATGTACCTTTGTAGGCAGCCGCGATACTTGAGTACCAAATATTTCTCAAAATCCTTAATACCCAACTTCATGCAAAGGGTAGGAAAAACATGGTAAACTTTGACACATCTTGGTCCCTTCCCTATCGTAGTTTGGTCCACTTTATATATTTATCCTCATAGCTCTTGATAAGGTAGTACTACTCCTTAATGGTGTCCCAAAATGAATCCCAAGTGGGTGATTCCAAAAGTAGTGAGGGTGTACTTTCATCCTACTGCTCATAGTAGGTTTCCCATGAATCCTTGACGTGGCAGGTGGCTTTGAGAAGAGAAAAAGTAATATTTTCCTGACTGGAAAAATCATGAATAGGAAAATATCATTCTTGAAGATTTAACCATTTATCTACGATGTCTGCATTTATCTGACCCTCAAATATGGGAATGTCAAAGTTAACTTGTACCTCAAAGGGTGTGGTGCTTCCAGCGTAGCTGTTGAAAGTAGATGCGTCTTCCTTGGGTAGCCACTGAAGGATTTGGGCAAAGTTGTCTATCATCACGTTCCTCTATTTCTTGAGGGAGTTTTGAAAGGATCTCCTGCCCCTTTTTCTTTTTGTTCTTCCCCCATGGTAGGTCGTCGGGATTTTCAAGGTTGGTCTTGCAAAGTTTCAACCAGTTCAAGCCCTAACTCCTTATATCCCGACCTCATTAGGGACATGCAAAGAAAAACAGAGAAAGATTAGACTGCTCTGATACCACTAATCTAAATTTAAATAGAAACACAACAAATTACAGATATAACCATAAATCCAAAGACGCAGCATAAATAACACTTCATTTCATTAATATTAAATACTAAAATATGCTTACAAACATAATTTAAATAAGGCTAGCTCAGGCGATGGTAGCTTATCTTTGAAAAGAGATGGGGTAGCTACATGCCTTTGAATTGTCTTAAAATGAGGCTCCAAGACCTATTTATTATTGAGAAACAATGGAAAACCGTAAACATCTAGAAACCTAACCCTAGGAGATGAAGTGCCAAAACTATGGCCCTATTTGGGTAAATTTGTACATCAATTTCCCAAGGTCGTAACTTTGGCGTACGATCTTCTTTTGGCTATCATAATACCTCATTTTGAATATCTCAAAGAGTAGGCCAAAAAAAATCAATTACATTTCAATAATTTTTCAGTCTCTCCATTTTCCCTCAAAATGACTTCAGAAGAGGACCTAAAAAACTGCCAAAAATAGTAAATTGTGTTACAATTAAGGAAATTGAAAAACTGAAGGAGACAGTGTTGGGTTTCCAAGTAGAATAGGAGGGTGGCCACCAATATCTACCTGGATCATCAAGAAAGGATTATCAAAAGTCTCATTGTTCGAAAAAAACCAAAGAAATATAGATCGAACAGAAGATGATGGTGATCAGGCAAAATCTAACTAGCGAAGTGAAACTAGCCCCCAGGGAAAAGTGAGACATAGGAATTGGGACAAGACAAAGACTCAGGAACTGAAAGGATAGAGTTGGGTAACACATCATAGGATAAGAATTTGGGGGGTAAAATGACATAAATTGGAATTTTAAGGGGAATTTAAGAAAATTAAACCCCCAGTATTTGATGGAGAATCTCAAGAGGCAGCAGAACCATGGCTGGTCAATATCAATAATATTTCCAAATTTATGAATATAGTGACAATTTGAAATCTCGTTTAGCAATTTAAAATCTACCCTATGGGGGGAGGAAGTAAAGGTGGTCCAGGGAGTGGACGAACAAGGAATCATGTGCGAGAAATTCCAAAAGTATTTTAAAAATAAGTATTTGATGGAGTGTTTCTACGATGATAAAGCAAAAGAATTCCATGATCTCGTACTAGGGAAATCAACTATGGATGAATAGGTAGATAATTTTAATTCACTTTTGAGATACATTTCGTACATTTGAGAGGAAAAGGCCAAAGTGCAAACATTTGTGAGAAGCCTGCCTACCTTTATGAAGGAGCGACTGGAGTGTGATAACCCAAAAACGATGGATGAAGTTGTGTGAATTTGTTATCAGCAAATGAAACAGAAAGGAGACAATCCAAAAAAATGGTCTAAAAAAAAGGACAAAATTTTTCACATAATGGTAAAGGTGGGAAACTAGGTATCCACAGAAATTCACCCAGAAGTTAGCAAAACAAAAATATGGGCAAATATCTACACAATACTAAGGCACTGGGTCAATCAAAGAATACTGAGGTTGTGAACCATTAGGGGAATTTAGAGGTCTAAAATGGGACTCCTAAGAAAAATTAACAACCAAAATAAACTTTATAACAGCCAATAGGATTCAAAATGATGATGTCAACCATGGGGGATGATTCACCATTTTTGGAGTAAAAAAGTAAAAAGTTTTAAAAATAATAAAACTACTTTTTCAACTGGAATTTTCAACTTATCTCCCAAATTTAGAGTAAGAGTACTCTTTGTATGAAAAATTTGATTCCTCATCCAAGGAGTACCCTTGTTGCATACTTTCGATGGACCCTGTTACATGAAAAATGAGAAATACATGAAAAAACATGTTTGCAATCACATTTTTCATGTTTTTCTAATTTTTTATGTTGTAGGGTTCATCGAATGTATGCAACATTTGTACTCCTTCGATGAGGAATCAAATTATGTATCCAACGAGTGTTTCTAATCGAAATTTGAGTAAACCCATAGGGAGATAAGTTAAAAATACAAGTTCAAAAAATAGTTTTTCTTTTTCTCCTCTAAAATTTGATGATGTAATCCAATCTTATTTTATTATTTCCTCTATTATTTTATAATTCCTTAGGAGGCCCATTTTATACCTCAAAACTTCCCTAATGAAATCTGAGGAGGACTTGTCTTCCCAACTCATTACAATGTTGAGGATGCATAGAGCCTCATTATATCAAAAATTGCCCTTACCGGAGAGGCTTGAGAAAATTGCACGAATCCAGGAAGCATCCACAGTCAGAGAAGTAGCAAGAAGTCTACCCAAGATTAACGCAGCCTTGGAGGATCGTCAAGAAGAATATCAACCAACCATGGTGGAATTTGAAGGTAAGATATTTAATCATGTTGTATTAATCTTAATTGACCCTAGAGCTAGTTTAAGCTATATAAGCCCCAAAATAGCTAAAGCTTGTCATTTGCAAGCAGTTAAATTTAAAAGTTTGTGGCTGGTACAGTTAGCTACCGGAGAAAAAAGAAGGTTATCTGCTAAAATTGATAATTTCCCTATTATGATTGCGGAACAACCAATCACAACAAATTTAAATATCTTACCCTTAGGATCTTACGACATTTTGATTGGAGCAGAATGACTTGAAAGTCATTGGTATCTTGCTAATTTTAATGCTAAAACCATTAGTTATCTTAAGAATGAGGGAATTTGAAAGGATATTTGGGGAGTCTAAAGACTTGTAAAGTTGAGGCCCATCACTGCCACTCAATTTGGGAAATGTCTTAGGTAGGGGTGTCAAATTGATACAGTACAAGTGGATATACTAATTCAAAAAATAAAATTGCAATGTTGGAGAATATACCTATAGTACTAGAATTTCAGGATCTCTTTTCGGAAGAAATTCCTGGATTACCTCCAAAATGGGATATTGATTTTACCATAGAATTAATCCCTAGAGCTGTCCCAGTATCCCAAGCCTCTTACCACATGAGTATTCCAAAATTGGTGGAACTTAAAATGCAACTTCAAGAACTGTTGGAAAAAATATATATGTGCCCATGTGTATCACCTTGGGATGCCCCTATACTCTTCATGAAGAAGAATGATGGAACCTTGAGGCTCTATATTGACTACCATCAGTTAAACAAATTAACCGTCAAAAATAAATATCTGTTACCCTGAATAGATGAACTTTTTGATCAAGTGAAGGGAGTTATCATATTCTCGAAGATTGACTTACGATCTGGATACCACCAGATCCGAATCAAGGAAGAGGACATATCGAAAACTACCTTTAGAACCTGTTACGAGAACTATGAGTTCGATGTATTACCATTTGAGATTACAAATTCTCACACAACATTTATGTGTCTCATGAGTAGTATTTTCCATCAATATTTAGACAAATTTGTCTTGATCTTTATTGATGATATCCTTGTGTACTTTAAAAATATGAAAGAACAAAAGAAATTTTTGCGGATCATGATGAAAAATTTACGAGATCACCAACTATACGTGAAGTATAGAAAATGTTACTTCTTCAAAACTAAAATTCAATATTTGGGGCATATTATTATTGAAGAAGGAATAGACGTTGATCCCGAAAAAATTAAAACTATAATGGAGTGGCCTGTCCCTCGAAATGTGGCTGATATTCGTTCCTTTATCGGACTAGATGGATACTATCGTCACTTTATTGAGGGATTTTCCAAAGTGAATTACCCCATTACCTCTTTATAGAAGAAGGGAAGATTGATTCGGTGGACATTTGAATGCCAAAATATGACCAACTGAAACACCTACTCACTACTGCTCCAATCTTATGAGTGGCAGACTCAGAACGAGACTTTGTGGTTTTCACATAAAAATGTAAAGAAGGAGTGGGAGGATTATTGATGCAAGATGGAAGGGTGGTGGCTATGAGTCCCAAAAGATTAAAGAACACAAACAAAATTACTCAGCTTATGATCTAGAATTGGCAAAAGTAGTGCGTGCCTTGAAGGTATGGCAACATTACTTGCTTGGGAAAAAAAAAAATTTGATGACAGATCACAGTAGCCTCACTAACTATTTTAATCAACCAACTTTAAAATAGTGACAAGCATGATGGGCTTCCTTTTTAAGTGAATTTGACTTTGACATTAGGCATCTCAAGGGAAAGGAGAATCAGTAGTAGATGCCTTAAGTAGAAAGTTGAATTGTTTATATGAGGTTACATTTAGTGAAGTAAAAACTAATTTTAAGGAATTAATTAAAGAAGTTGCCTCACATGATCTTGAATATAAATTTTTATGGAAAGAACTACAATAGAACAATAACCAAGAGTAATGGTTGGGATATGACATTAACAAAGATAATTTGTTGATTTTTCGAAATAGGCTTTATCTACCCAATCATCAAAGTATTGAAGAAATGATCTTAGATGAATATAATAAATGTCCTTATGAAGCACACCCAGGTTATAAAAATTTCATTATAGCCTTAAGGAAATATTTATTTATGTTGGGTATGAAAAAGAAAGTGATGACATATTTGAAAATGTCTTGAGTGCCAACAAATAAAAGTTGAGCATTGACATCCTGGTGGATTATTGCATCCCTTGCCCATACCTAAGTGGAAGTGGGAAGTTATCATGCTATATTTTATCACTAGCCTACCTAAATAAAAAAGACAGAATAAATCTACAATGGTAGTAGTTGACAAGTTGAGTAAAACTACACACTTTATACAAGTACAATCCACTTATGAAATAGTCTATATTACTAATATTTTCATGCGTGAAATATTTCGATTACATGGCATACCAAAGGTAGTGATATCAGATAGAGATATCGAATTCACCTCTGCATTATAGAAGGTTTGTTCACAGGGTTAGGGACAAAAATAAATTTCAGCATTGTTTATCACCCCCAAACGGATCGACAAATAGAGAGGGTGAATCAAGTATTAGAAAACATGTTACAAATGTATGTTATGTAGAAACCTAGAAAGTGTGAATATACCTCCATCTTGTGGATTTTTCTTACAACAATAGATATCAAGCATCACTTAAAATGAGCCCCTTTGAAGTATTATATGAATGTGGATGCAAAACACGCATTAACTGGTGGGGACTAGAAGATAAACTAAGGTTAGAACCAGAGATGCATCCATTATGGAAAGAACTGTTAAAAAGATAAGATGGAATTTGAAAGTAGCCCAAGACAAGAAAAATACATACATGGATAAAAAAACAGGCAGTTATCAGGAGTTCTAGGTTGGAGACCCTGTTTATGCTTGGGTTAATACTAAGAAGAGTACCTTGCAATGGGGAAGTTGTGCTAAACTCGCCCCTCGATTTGTGGACCCTTCTAGATCCTTTCCCGAGTGGGACGGGTAGCTTATCAGTTGGTACTGCCTAGCCATATTCAGGTTCACAATGTATTCCATGTTTCTTTGCTTACGATATATATATATATATATATATATATATATATATATTATATTATAATATATATTATATATATATATTATATATATATAAATATATATAATATATATTATATATGACCCTAGACACATTATTACCTGGAAATATATATAGGTACTGATGAATAAGTTGTGTCAACATTTTATTTTTCTCTCATTTAGGAATGTGCATAATGTCAAACTAACAATCATAATCTGATGTGGCATACAGGTCAAACCAAATGGAGAGTTTCTAATCAAACCTTTTCATATCTTTAGACTAGAGAGAAGTAATGTTGTAGAAGCGATTTATAATCCAGGTTAAAATTCATTGGAAACATTTTGGCCCTGAAGAGGCCACCTGGGAAAATGAGGAAGATATGAAAACCATTTACCCCAATTTGTTTGAAAGGTTAGAAAACATCGAGATGGTGTTTGCATGAAGAGGGGGAAGATGTTATGCCCCTTGGTAAGACATGTAAATATTTGTTACTACATGAATTTTATTTTAATCAGGTATTGGACGAGATATTAAATAAAGAGTTAATAATTGTTAATATGTTGGAATTGGTTAACTATAGGATTTTGCAGAAAATATTATGTTGAGAGAAGTCACATGTGAATGGTTAGAAAAAAGGTTTCAAGGGGTAGTTACTACCCAAAATTGTCTTTGATAAAATAAAGAAGCAAGAAGAACTCTTTTCTGTGGGATGCTAGACAGTGGGAGCAACGAGGCTGAAAGCGAGGGAAAGAGAGTTAAATAGTTGCAAACACTGAAGGACAGGTAATCCTGGAGTTGGATGACTAGTGGAATTCCTTCTGTGAAAGACTATGTCTGGTGGTAACCAGATAGTCTGATTCTAACCTAGTGAAGTGGCTGCCTCGAGGGTGAGATGTAGTGAATGATTGATCTCTTGGATGGGTGGAGCATTCTATATTCTGCGAATCTTGCGGTGGACTTATTAAGCCTCAGAGAAGTGATAACAACTTTCTTTAATTACACATTATAATTTGTAGTATGACACAATATATTGAGTATAAGGTTTGAACATACAATATTATGGAAATTAAAGGTGTACAAGAATGATAATAGCATTAAAATACAAATACATGTTATGCAATTATTCTAAAACCTTTGTGTTGTTGAACACAGTTCTGAACCCAAGCTAATGTTCATGGCAATAGGGAATTAGGATTGGAAATTAGTGTTTCATTACTGGTATTGTATAAATGTTTTTCCTTAAGAGGGTTTGTTCCTGAGCCAAGCCAACATTGCTAGCACTAGAGAATCGGTCCCTTTCTATACAATGTTTTATAAAGAATGAAATAATTGAGAAATTTGTAATGTTTGCAAAGATTCTAAGTAAAAAGTCCCGAAATAAATACCACAAAAGCTAATGATGAATATAAAACCAACTATCATAAACTCATAACCTATGCAACACAAAATCATGATAGTACAATGAACTAGGTGTGGAACTGATTGATGGAAAAATAGGGGAAACCTTAACTGGAAAATTCACAACTATAAAACGCTTTCCATCATGGAATAATGTTGGTTGTCAGCAAAACCCATTTATTCTGAGGCAAGATAACATTAAAATACAAGAACTAGTCAAGTTGTAATAAAAGAACACAGGCATTAACAATAATACTTGATAAATAGATATACATTACGACAAAAATCATTCCAGTTCTTTATATAACACAGTAAGAAAAAAGAAAATGGAAATAGCCTAGCCAACTGATTATATGGCTTAACAACTCTCACAAGGTGATATATTATAACATTCATAGGTAGTCGAGTTAAAACACTAGTTCCCCATTTAACATATATTAGAGCTTGTGCACAGTGATGTGTTTGGACCCGTGTCAGTTCCATCACTAGGTAAGTCTATGTACTATGTATTATTTATAGATGACTAAAGGAATACATGGATATATTTTCTCAGGAATAAATCTGAAGTCTTTGACAAGTTCAAAGAATTTAAGGCTCTTGTGGAAAACCAAACAGAGAAGAATATAAAGGTACTGAGGATAGATAACGGTGGAGATTTTTTCAAGAAGGAATATGAAGACTTTTGTAAGAAGTGTGGTATATCACGATAGAAGACTACTCCATACACACCTCAGCAAAATGGAGTTGCAGAAAGAATGAACAAGACGCTAATGGAAAAGGAAAGAAGCATGCTCAGTGGTGCTAGGTTTGGACAATAATTCTGGGTAAAGGCAGTCGAGGTTGCATGTTACCTGGTTAGTAGATCACCTTCATCAACATTGGAGGATAAGCCTCCACAAGAGGTATGGCCTCGTAAGAAAACTTCTCTTTCACATCTGAGGTATTTGGATGTGATGCATATTTACATGTTCCAAAGGAGAAAAAGAACAAAGTTGGATAATAAATTTGAAAGGTGCATATTTATTGGGTATAAGGATGGTTTAAAACGTTATAAGCTTTGGAACCCAGAAACAAGGAAGGTTGTGTACAACCAAGATGTGGTGTTTAGAGAGGTGAAAGATGTTATTAAACATGAAGTCTTACCAAAGGAACGTGAGAAGATAGAGTGTTAGGGCCTAAACCTACCTCAATTTGAAGGAAGGTATGTCTAGGGTAACAGAAAACCACACTTAACCTGGTAGCTAGCCCTACCACGTTGGGGGAGGGCTCTCTCCTTGTCAATCTCAATTAAGATATTGGCAACTAGGGCTTGAGATGACTGAAATGAATGCTAATTTTAGGCTAGGTATAGTAGATCAGAGGATTTTGTTTGATTTTAGATTTTGGTTGCTGGATCAATTGGAGAAGGAAGATTGGGTCTGAGAAATCAACTTAGGGATACAGTCATGTCCTGTGGGGCAAGGTAGAAAAGGGTTTATGTACAAGAAATGGATTGAGATGGGTAGAGTAAGACAATTAAGTAGTTGAGGAGGGCATAAGAAACTATGAATCCTCTTCAAATAGTGAAAACATTGAAAACTAAATTCATTCCCAAGACAAAGCACTTTAAATTAGTGTATTTTGTCTATTCACCTTGATTCATTTAGTTTAGAAGAAAGAGAGAGATGTGGATATATATAAAACATCAGAAGAAACTCATTACAAAGAAGAAACAATACATAAACTCACAGTCACAAGAATCCCACAAAACTAGCTGTGAAACCTGGTTTTATTCCTTGCCAAACTACTAATACAAATGTTGAGTGAGTCCAACACTTATTCCAATGTCTAACCTTTACAAATGACTAAGAAATTACATAATATAGGCAAGGAAACCACCCATGCTAGCTATCAGGGTCGAATCTATGAGAAAAGTGGTGGTTTCAACCATATCTAATCTAGGAACACAAAAGTAGGCAGTGGAACAACTTGCCTCTAAAACTTAGGAAACCAATTCATTATAGTTCAAAACCACTTGGAACTTGAGGTATCTACCCTACGAGGTGATTTTCATCAAAATTTACATCAAACACATCATTTACCATGCATACATTTACCAAGGAAATAAGAAAAGTCAACCACTGAAGAAACTAGGTGAAATTCTATGTAGACAAAATTGGCAAAAATTTGCCTGATGCGCAGCGCCGTGAGCCTGATGCACAGTGCCGCTCCATGACTACTTTTGGAGGCCTTTTGCTTCACCAGATGAGGCCCAAGATAGCTTGTTGGAAAGCTCTTCCCGTCTAGTTTCTGGAAAACTTTGAATTTTCTTATTTTGAGTTGATTTGTCCCTTCAAAAATCATTTCTCCCAAGACTACTTCCTGTGGGTCCAAAAAGTGGTAGAGAGGGCATCTTTTAGGTGTTTTTGCCCTTTAAGTGACCTAGATCTTCTCCAAAATTGATGAAACTTTTCGGGTTTGAATTTTTTTCATGTTGAACCCAAAACTATAACCCATTTGGAAGAAGAGTGAGCCAATTCAATGCGCAGTGCCGGTGGTGCTGCGCATCAGCTGAATTTCCAGTGTTTTTATTTACAAAAATGCAAAATGATGAAAAGTTCCAAAATTTCTTCAAATTTGGCAAGAGGCAACCTCATTAAGTGCTTTGCTGAGCTAATGAAGCTCCAACCAAAATTTTGAGTTTATCATGCTCTTTATTGGCCCTCAAGGCTCTCCTTAACTTCACTTTTAGCCTCTTTACCCTTGTTGTGAAAATCTTATTCTGGGTTAGGTAGTGATAGGCCATATGGCGCAACATTTTATTCTCTTTGTTAGCTTTCTCAAGCAACTTCTGATGGTGAATGTTCGCTCTTTCCAACCATGATTCTTATTTCTCCTCAATTTCTTGCTCAAGGGATGTCATCTTGATCTTTCTTTTCTTTGCCTCTTGCCTATTTTGCCTAATCATTTGCAACTCCATAATAGCTTGCTTATCTGTTAGTTGCTTGTTTTCCTACTCAAGAAAGTTGATGATCCATTTGGCCCTCTCAAGGCTAAGTGATAAGGCTTGTATTTCAACCTCCTTCTCTTTGATAATCATGTCCTTGAGTCTTGAGCTTTGAGATCCCAAATCAGTGACATCCTCCTCAATCAAAACAAACTATCTGCCTTTCCCTTCAGGAGGGCTCTTCTCATGCATATTTTTCTTTCCTTTATCTTTTCCCTTTGACTTCTAGCCAACCTGTATAGTTGGAGAAGAAGGCAAAGCCCCTTTCACCCCTGGTGAAGATAACATTTGCCTGTGGTTTGGTGAAGAAAACGAGACCACTTCCACCCCTAGTGGAGATAGTACTCACTTGGCAGCTGCAAGGAACATACTAGTGCCTCTTCCATAGGTGACAAACATAGGAACAGGAACCTCCTTTGTTTTATTTTTAGGCTCCCTTTGTTGCCTAGAAGGTTCACCTTCCTCTTGGGGATCTGAAAATATTTGAGGCCCCTTGAAGCACTCATGGGCAATGAAAGTTTCCCATGGCATTCCAACTGAGTGAGATGATGCAAAACAACAATTTTGATGACAAAAAAATGATAAATGCTATTGAGATACTGTGGATATGGTTTTCTTTTTGCAATCACTGTCATCCTCTTTATGTTTTTGCATATGAAATAAGGGATGTTCATCATTTTGACCCTGGTGAAGTGCATGACCAATCTGATGTGGTAGGCATAAAGTCTGGAGAACCTACCCTAACATGTAAAGAATTTGATAATAAGTTTCATGAGTGGAACATACCAATCCTCCAAGAATTTAAAAGGAAACACCATGCTGAGTTTACCATGGTACTTGGCCTTGGTATCAGGCTCATAATGCTGCTTACTAATATTTTGCCTTTTGTTCCACTTTTCCCCTACATCTAGAATTCTTGTGGCCTATTCAATGATAGTTGGTGAAAGAATAAAGTTGACCCCAACAAGATGTACCATATCGTTATCCATGTTTATCACAAACTGCCTTACTAACTCATGGTGATATTTGACCCTCTCAACCAGTTCACAAAACTCAAAACAGGATTGATATCTGAAACATGTGGTGATTAGTGGGTAAGCAAGGAGTTCACTAATGCTGATAGGTTCCTCCCTAATGATTTATCCACCTTTGTGAGGCTTCCTGGACTACACATTTCTTTCCCTTGAGCTATCACTAAGTGTGTCTTCTTCAAAATCTAATTCACTGCTTCTTTCCATGTTTGTCTCTATGATATAATGTGATGATGATATGGTGAACAATGATAATGGGTGGGGACAAAGAAAATGAATATGAAGATATTTTGTAAATGGAACAATAGTAATGAAGTGCAGTAGGGGAATGAAGGGAAGGATTTGGGGAACTAGGGTTTTGATTTATGAGGGAATTAGGGTTTAATAAAGGCGATTAGTTTCTTAGGGGAATAGGGAAAGGGAAAATAGAATCGATGGGTAGTTTTAGTGCAATGAAATTGGGAAAAGAGACAAAGGATGTTGATTTTGCAATGATGTGAAAGTTTTGCAATGAGGTGGAAAAGAGTATGGAGGCAAGCTAGGGTTTTGATTTTAGGAAGCAAAACTCATGAACAAATCATGAAAAAGACTTATTTAAGCTTAGGATAGATGCACACTTACTTGTAGAAGGTGAATGTAGCATTTGGGAAAATATGAGAAGAATTTGTGTGAGTTTGGAGCCTCCCTGGCCAATGCGTAGCACACTAGGCCCAATGTGCAGCGCCTGCTTAATGCGCAATGCCTGTGTAATTTTACATAGGGGAAAGTTGTATGATCCACAGCGCCCTTCGGATGCACATCGCTAACCTTCTGATGTGCAGTGCCAGGCAAACTTGCTACAAAATCTGAGTTTTCTTCCTCTTTTTCTCAATTTCCCTTCAAAACGTGATTTTGGCTCTCCACTTGACTTTTTGCACAATGAAATGACTAGCTAGCATGAATTTTCTTTATATATGATGCACTTTAATTTTTATTCATTGCAAACCCACTTCTATAAAGTCTTAGTCACTTTTTCAAAAACTTTATTTTTTAGTTGAAATTTGACTTTTTCTTGGCAATTTGATGGACTAAAGTCTTGATGCTTTTGTTTTTGTAGTGGTAGGATTTGGCAAGGTAACTAGGAATAGATACTCAGCTTATTACATATAGAAACAATTAAATTACATGAAATTTTTACAATAATGGAAAAACTTTGTTTTCACCTCAAAACAGAGTTTTGAGGTAAAAAAGATTTATTGAGCATATCAGAAGTAAATTTATGATTTTATGAACCTTTTTATCCTCCTCATGTGCCTGCTGACCTTTTTATTCAATTTTGGATGACCATGATGACAAACCCTAAGACATAGTGAAACTAAACCCTAAAATTGTTTTTTATAAATGGAATGAAATGAAATGACTATAAATCACTGAAAAGAGGTTTGAACAACCCAACATGTATATGACATGAGGGAAACTAAAATGAAACCACTACCATCAGTTGATCCAAGACCTAATGGAATGTAGCTGATCGAATGAGACACCTAATATGCAAGCAAAAGAGAAATTTGATCACCGATGGAAGTGTGAAGACACTGACACTAACATTGGCTCCAATGGGGATGGTAGCTCCTGGGAGGTGCCAAGAACCATAGATCTTTGGAAAAGTAGACAAGTGCCTTTATCCATTGGGAAATATGGAGCCAATAACTTCAGAACACCAAAACAAACACCTTGACTCAAGACTCATAGCTAAACTGACTCGAGTGAGACTAACTCAAACAACTGACACTAAATAAACAAAAACTAAAGCCATACATTCAACTTTATAGCCTTCACTGCGAGCCCCAAGCTAAATGAATGGTGATAATGAAAAATTTGCAATGAAAGGAATAAATGGTATGTACAATGACAAAATCTGATAGCAGAAAACTCCATAGAGATAGTACCATTTCAGAAGCCGACCATTTACTGGTCCTCCTGGAAAATCTTCCCCATTCATTTCTTTGAGTAGAAAAGCATTTTGCCCTCTATATGCAGCAATTATGTATGGTCCCTTTGATAGGTTCTTGAACTTGTCGTGCTTGCCTTTACCCTTGTTTCTAGCATCCCACTGTAACACTATGTCTTCAATATGAAATTTGTCTGCCTTTGCCTTCCAATCACAAATCTTTTTAATTTTCTCCTGTAGTCTGAAGGTATTCTGAAAAACTTCCTCTCTTGTCTACTGTAAATGAATCATTTGACTTATTCTCCACTGAAAATGATCTTCCTCGCTACCAGCTTCCTACAGAAGTTTAACAACCGGGACTGCAAGCGATGTCGAGAATACCGTGTCAATACCGTATACAATCTCGAATGGAGACATTCCTATTGACTTCTTTTGGCTTACTCTATCAGCCCATAGTGCATTAACCAATTTTTTATGTCAGCTCTTCTTATCGGTTTCCAGCAAATTTTTAAAGATGTTGACCAATGACTTGTTTGAGGATTTTTCCAATCCATTACCTTGCAAATAATATACAGTAGAATGTCCTAAGGTAATTTTGTATTTGCTAAAAAAGTCAATCATCTTTTTGTACTTGAAGGAAGTTGCGTTATCTGTAATAAGTTTGTTAGGGCAGCCAAAACGTGACAAAATATTTATTTCAAGAAACTGAATTATTATCGAGTTTGTGGCTTGCCGAGTGGGGATTGCCTCAATCCACTTTGTGAAATAATTTGTCACTGTCAAGATCCACTTGTGTTGAGCGGAAGATGTGGAATGAATCCCTCCAATAAAATCTAGGCCCCATTGTTGAAACGATGCACTAACTTTGACTGGCTTGAGAGGTAGAGGCTGTAACTTTCTTCTTCCCTGAAAAATTTGGCATTCATGACAGCTTGTGACAGTTTTATAAACATCAGCAAACAAGGTAGGCCAGTAGTACCTTGCTCTCAAAATTTTGTTAGCCGTCGTCTTCCAAAATAAGTAACCTGCATAGTCTCCCTTATGAAAATCACTCATGACCTATTGGGCTTCATCTTTGGTAAGCAATTCAGCAAAATGCATCCGGGAGCCTTCCAATAAAGTGCATTGTTCAAATTACAAAATCTAGCAGCCTTAAGTTTTAGAGTTCTACCTTTATTTTTATCCATCCCTGGTGGTGGTGAAAGATGTTGAAGCATGTACACAATATTTGAATGCCAAGAAGATTGGAGAAAAATTTTAGATACCGAATCAGCAAACTATCTTCTTCTTCTTCAGACATGGCTGCAATCAGATTTATATCCAATGCATGTAGATTGGACTCAACCATTAACTTTGCTAGACCCTACCCCTTGATTAGCTTTGTTGGCTTTATGTCCAAGTCATATTCTAGCAATGCTACGATCCATTTGCCCCGCCTTAATTCTAGATCTATTTGTACCAAAACATCTTTCACTACTACGTTAGGGACGTAAGCAAGGATCTGAGAGTGCAGAATCTATACCCGTAAATATTTCAAAGCTTTAACTAAGGCAAGAGATTGCTTCTCAATGATGTTATATTTCAAGGTTGCATCCCTTATTTTCCTACTGAAAAAGGCAATTGGTTTTTCTAGCTGGTCTCTTTTCTGCATTAGAACTGTTGCCATAGTATATTCAAAAGCGAATGAGAATAATACGAAATTCAGTGAATAATCTAGACTGATCAAAATTGGGGCTGAAGAAAGAGCCAACTTTACCAGGTTAAAAGACTTCATGGCTTCCTTAGTCCACTTGACCACACTATCCTTCTTCAACATATTAGTAATTTCCCTCAAGTGTTTAGCTAGATTAGGCACAAAACGACGTAAGAAATTCATCTTACCATTAAATGCTTGGATCTCTTTCTTATTACAAGGAAAACATATCTTCTGTATAGCTTCCACCCTAGAAGGATTGACGTGGATTCCTTCCTTTGATATTATGTGACCGAGAAGCTTCTTTTCATCCATAGAAAACAAGCTCTTTTTGGGATTGAGTGATATTCAATATTTTCTGCAATGCTGAAAACAATTTTCAAATGGTAAATATGCTCTTCATCTGAATTTAAAAAGAAAGTAAAATCATCAAGATATACTACTAAAAATACAACTTTTTCATTTGCGAAGGCAATGTCCATGGCATGCTGAAATGTTGCTCGAGCATTCTTTAAATTGAACGACATCTTGGCATAGTGGAATGTCCCCCAAGGAGTGGTGAATGTTGACTTGTCCCTGTCATCTTCACGAACCAAAATTTGATTGTAGCCAGAATATCCATCGAGCAGTGACATACGAGATGCTCCAACTACTCTCAAGAGAATATGGTCCATTTTCGGTAGCGGGTAGTTATCTTTTAATGACACTTTATTCAAATTTCTAAAATCTATGCACAATCTGATCTCACCTGTCTTTTTCCTCATAAGAACCAGATTGGAGATCCAATCTGAAAATCTAATCAGAACGAATATACCAGCCTTGTACAATCAATTTACCTCTTTTTCTATTGACGGCAACAACTTCGGATTTATCCTTCTCAGCTTTTGGCGAAATGGCTTCTGATTTGGCTTAATAGGAATTATATGTTGATTTATACTTTTATCGTACTCCTTTAAATCTGTATAGTCCCAAGAAAATACATCAGAAAATGAAGACAATAAACTAATGTATTTAGCTTTTACCTGAGGAGGTAATGCCTTTGACAACTTCACCATCTTTGGATTCTCTGTTGTTCCAATATTTACATCTTCAACACCCTTCTCAGTCAGCACTAAGCCTGGCTTTCGGGCTACATCATCTTGATCAAATAATTCCTCTAAAGGTATAAGGCCTTTAGGGATGAAATTATCTTTCAACTGTAAGACTTCCAACTGATTTACCTCTATTTCTAGCTCACCATAATCTTGCTCACCATCTGTAGAGGTGTCTTTATATTTTCCTTCATTTTGCAGAAAATCATCAATTTCTTTGTCATCCTGAAACACCTTCCAATATCTCAGTCTATCAGGGATGGCTGGGTGATGCTTCACATGAATTTCAAACTTATTGTTTGAATTCATTGGGATCTTTAAATTACTTGCAGCTGTAGCAAGAGAATATGCAATAACATTTTGTGTACGAGGGATACATATCAAGGTATAATCTGGAAACAACCTCAAAATATCTAAAACTGCATTGCAATAAGCCCTCATTCACGGATGTTTGGCTTGGTGTTCACCCTTGACTTGTTTGATTACTAATTATGAGTCTCCATAAACTGAAATTCTCTTTGCATTCAACTTCTTGAGTATCTTCAACCCTACAATCAGTGACTCATACTCGACTTCATTGTTAGAACAATCGAAAGCCAATTTATATGAACAAATTCTTACATTGCTTGGGACTTTATTTGGTAGGAAAACAGGGCTGCGTATCCAAATCCCAATTCCTGCACCATCCTTACCTACTGCTCCATCGAAATTCATACACCATAAACCGACTTCTTCCTCCAAATGCTAGAATTTTGTCTGCTCTTCTACCTCTGGTTATTGTCCATCAATTTTTTGCTATTGGAGGAATGTAGACTGCTCAACGGTATTTGCAAGCTTTTGCCTCTCTTGATCAAGTACTGCCCTGAAATTTTCTGTTATCTCTAGAACATCTTCCACTTCAACTAGCTAGCTATTTACATCATTAAAACCACTATCTAAATAAAGAACAAAAGATTCTAAATATGTATGTACAGAGTTAATTGGATGATTCAAAGGTTTCTCCTTGCTTGTGATCATATACTTCATCTTATTCTCTCTATACAATTTTCTCAGCCGACCAAACATGGGAATAGTGGCATAGGAGAAATCTAATTGCAATGTCCCTTTCAGTTTTGCACCCTACGACCTAGATAAAAGCATGCCAAATGTAGGGCGAATGTCATCCACAACTACATCCATGAGAACATTCTCTGCTGGAATCTAATCTAAAGTCACAACCAAATCGTTAATGAGACCAATACATTTGAACCTACTGGAATCAAAAGAATAAAGATTATGATATTTACGAGTGATATTGAGACCCAATTTTTCCATAATTGCCTTTGGCATCAGATTGTGAGATTCTCTTGAATCAAACATGGTGTTGTGCAAGACATACTCATGCAATCTAAGGCTGATGTAAAATGGAGCTACTTCACTATCCTCAGATTGGCCTTCTAATGTAGGACCAAAAATAAGCTCGGGTTGGTCATCTTCCACATAAACCATATCAGACAAGGGATCTACATTAAAAATCTTTGACACTTGACTCTTATAACTGTTATTCTTCATTAATTCTGTCAAAGGTATCAACACTTTTAACTTAGCAATCTCATTCTCTAAGCTAAAGGCTGTAATTTTATCTACCTCTTTGACCAAAGAATCCTTCTTTTTAGACTTTTCCTTTGCTATACTTGGTTGATTTGTCTTCTCATTTGTAGATTGTACTTTGCTGGAAGTAGGATCTACTGGCTCCTTTCCTTTTTTCTGAACATTTGGAGAATCATTCTTAGGTTGTGCTGCTTCCTTTCGCTTTTGGACCATATTGATTGGTACATCCATGCTCCTGAGTGAATACTGTCTTTTTTGTGCTATCAGTGCAATCATATATCCCCTCTTATATTCATTTGATTCTTCTTCTAGGACTATTTCATTGGCTAGTATAAAATCCTCATCTATCTGTACAACCGGGCTCTCTGAATACTCCTCATCTTCCGTGATATAGATAGGCAAACCATCTACTGTAAAAAAGTGATTTTCCTCTCCTATTGGATCTTCACCATCCTCCGACTCTGGGCCATGCACATAATTCTACTGTAGAGGTGTTTTGACTTGTTTTTGTGTTGATTGATCTTGTGCTCTTTGCTCCCATTGTTTAATCTTGAAATGTGGTTACTGTTGACCGTAGAAATTTGGATTTCTAATTGGTGTCTTAGGCTTCTCTGCAATTTTCAATATATCAAACATTTTATCAATTTTACAAAGAAAATGATTAGCTTTTACATCTGAGGAAGAAGCCTCTTCTTTTATGGTCACTTTTTTCTCGGTCTTCATCCTAGTTCTTTTAGCTAGTAGATTTTCCTCCACACTCACTACATTTTTCTGCATATCCTCCAATGTAGTAAGATTTCGTTCTCTCAATTGGTATGCCATGTCAGGATCAAAACCATCGGGGAATTTTATCAAAGCCAGCCCCATCGATGGCTTGATATTAGCTAGAATGGCATTATAGACAGTATTGAATCTCACACAGTAATCCTGAACACTTTCAACAGCATTCATCTTTATATTTTCATACTCAAAAAGAATTTGGAGTGGATTTTTCTTTACCTCCCAACGATCGAGGAATTGTCTGTGAAGAATCGACAATGTATTGATAGTCCCCACGGGTAGTGCTCTGAACCACTTTCAAAACTCACCTCCAAAACTTTTCACAAATAATCGTATGGTCACATTCTCTTCATCTATATCATGAAGATCAAAGAAGTCGTTCATCCTATCAACATGCTGCTACGCTATGATACCTTGAGTAGCATCAAACAATGGTATCTTACTTTGGTAATCAGCGGCATATCATCCAAGTTCTGTGGAAAAACGAGAGGTGCATATCTAGCAGCCATTACTCAAGGTGGATTGGAAACTGGCCTTGGAGAAATAGGAGGATTTATAACAACAATGACAGTCGATGAGATGGGTGTTTAAGAGGTTGAAGGAGGAGTAGAGGTGATAGATCTTTGATCAGATATGATAGGTTGAACAAGAATGGTGGGGATAAACGGTGGTTGAGAATGAACTTCAGAACTAAATAAGACAGCAGATGAACCAAGAGTAGTAGATGTTGATTCTAGAAGCTCGGAGATATTGGTAGCCACAATAGATGATTGAAGAGAATTCAAAATATAATCATCAATTGATCTATTCGCTCTTTCAGTTTCACGATCTTCAACAAATTGCAGATTTAAAACGATATCACCAATCACACTTTTAGATTTGGTTTCAAACAAAGATAAATCAAAGTGTTCATGAAAAGGTAGATCTTCAAGATATTGAAATTCGACTGGGCATGAATAAGATTTGAAAACTAGTCTAGGACTCAATGAACTTTCTCACCTAAGTACTCTTGGAATGAGATTAGGATTTTCAAACATGGAAGGAGGATCAAGATCAGGATTGGCCCTGGTGTATCTTCTTGAAGCCAGTGTGTTTGATCTTTCCCCAAAATTGAAATGGAAATTACAATTTTTTCAGCCTAATGAATTCTAAACCTATCATCCAAAAGTCTAGAATTTGTTTTAAAAGTACTGGGGTAATATTTTTCAGTTCTTCCCCAGTATGGTCACCACTATGATAGTGCCTAAATCTACCTCAGGCTGAAGGAAGGTAGGTGTAGCGTAACATCAAACCATGCTTAACTTGGTAGCTAGCCCTTCTAGGTCGGGAGAGGGCTCTCTCCTCGTCAATCTCAATTAGGATATTGGCAACTAGGACTTGAGATGACTAAAATGAATGCTTATTTTAGGCTAGGTATAGTAGATCAGAGGATTTTGTTTGATTTTAGATTTTGGTTGCTAGATCAATTGGAGAAGGTAGATTAGGTCCGGGAAATCAACTCAGGGATATAGTAATGTACCATGGGGCAAGGTAGACAAGGGTTTATCTACTAGCAATGGATTTAGATGGGTAGAGTAAGATAGTTGAGGAGTTGAGGAGGGCATAAGAAACTATGTATCCTCTTCAAACAATGAAAACATTGAAAAACAAATGCATTCCCAAGACAAAGCACTTTAAATTAGTGTATTTTGTCTATTCACCATGATTCATTTAGTTTAGAAGAAAGATAGAGATGTGGATACATATAAAACATCATAAAAAATCATTACAAATAAGAAACAATACATAAAATCACTGTCACAATAATCCCACAAAAATAGCTATGAAACCTGGTTTTATTCCTTGCCAAACGGCTAATACAAATGTTCAATGAGTCCAACACTTCTGCCAAAGTCCAAACTTTACAAATGACTAAGAAATTACATAATATAAGCAAGGAAACCACTCATTCTAGCTATCAGGGTCAAATCCATGAGAAAAGGGGTGGTTTTAACCATATCTAAACTAGGAACACAAAAGTAAGCAGTGGAACAGCTTGCCTCTAAAACTTAGGAAACCAATTCATTACAGTTCAAAACCACTTAGAACTTGATGTATCTACCCTATGAGGTGATTTTCATCAACATTTACATCAAATATATCATTTACCATACATACATTTACCAAGAAATGAAGAAAAGTCAACCACTGAAGAAATTGGGTGAAATTCTGAGTTTTAGGAAAAATTGGCAAACATTTGCCTGATGTGCAACGTCGTGAGCCTGATGTGTAGTGCCTCTTCATGAATTCTTTTGGAGGCCTTTCACTTTACCAGATTAGGCCCAAGATATCTTGTTGGAAATCTCTGCCTGTCTAGTTTCTGGAACACTTTGAATTTTCTGATTTGGAGTTGGTTTACCCCTCCAAAAATTATTTCTCCCAATACTGCTTCCTGTGGGTCCAACAAGTGGCAAATAGGGCATTTGTTAGGTGTTTTTTTCCCTTTAAGTGACCCAGATATTCTCCAAAATTGATGAAACTTTCTGGGTTTGATTTTTTTTTCATGTTGAACCCAAAACTACAACCCATTTGGCAAAGAGTGAGCCAATTCATCAGCTGAAATTTCTTGTGTTTTTATTTACAAAAATGCAAAATGACAACAAGTTTCCAAAATTTCTTCAAATTTGGCAAGAGGCAACTTCATTAAGTGCTTTTTTGAGCTAATGAAGCTTCAGCCAAAATTTTGAGTTTATCATTATCTTTCTTGGCCCTCAAGGCTCTCCTTAACTTAGCTTTTAGCCTCTTTACCCTTGTTTTGCAAATCTTGTTCCGGGTTAGGTAGTGATAGGCCATATGGCACAACATTTTCTTCTCTTTATTGGATTTCTCAAGAAACTTCTCAAGGTGAATTTTCACTCTTTCCAACCATGATTCTTATTTCTCCTCAATTTCTTGCTCAAGGGATGTCATCTTGATCTTTCTTTTCTTTGCCTGTTGCCTATTTTGCCTAATCATTTGCAACTCCATAATAACTTTCTTATCTATTAGTTGCTTGTTTTCCTGCTCAAGAAATTTTATGATCCATTTGGCCCTCTCAAGGTTAGGTGATAAGGCTTTTATTTCAGCCTCCTTCTCTTTGATAATCATGTCCTTGAGTGTTGAGATTTGAGAGCCCAAATCAGTGACATCCTCCTCAATCAAAACAAACTCTCTCTCTTGCCCTTCAGGAGGGCTCTTCTCATGCATCTTTTGCTTTCCTTTATCTCTTCCCTTTGAATGTTGGCCAACCTATATAGCTGGAGAAGAAGGCAAAGCCCCTTTCACCCCTGGTGAAGATAGCATTTGCCTGTGGTCTAGTGAAGAAAACGAGACCCCTTCCACCCCCGTGGAGATAGTACTCGCTTGGCAACTGCAAAGAGCATCCTAGAACCTCTTTCATAGGTGACAAACAAAGGAACATGAACCTCATCTGTTTTATTTTAAGGCTCCCTTTGTTACCTGGAAGGTTCAACTTCCTCTTGGGGATCTGAAAACATTTGAGGCCCCTTGAAGCACTCATGGGCAATGAAAGTTTTCCATGGCATTCCAAACTGAGCAAGCTGATGCAAAACAACAATTCTGATGACAAAAAAATGATAAATGTTATTGAGTTGCTGTGGATATGGTTTTCTTTTTGCAATCACTGTCATCCTCTCTATGTTTTTGCATATGAAATAAGGGATGCTCATCATTCTGACCCTGGTGAAGTGCATGAGCAATCTGATGTGGTAGGCATAAAGTCTAGAGAACCTACCCTCACATGTAAACTATTTGATGATAAGTTTCATGAGTGGAACATACCGATCCTCCAAGAATTTAAAAGGAAACACCCCACTGAGTTTACCATGGTACCTGGCCTTGATATAAGGCTCATAGTGCTACTTACTAATATTTTGCCTTTTGTTCCACTTTTCCCCTACATCTAGAATTCTTGTGGCCTATTCAATGATAGTTGGTGAAAGAGCGAAGTTGACCCCAGCAAGATGTACCATATTGTTATCAATGTTTATCACAAACTACCTTGCTAGCTCATGGTGATATTTGACCCTCTCAACCAGTTCACAAAACTCAAAACAATATTGATATTTGAAACATGTGGTGTCTAGTGGGCAAGCAAGGAGTTCACTCATGCTAATAGGTTCCTCCCTGATGATTTTTCCACCTTTGTGAGGCTTCCTGGACTACACATTTCTTTCCCTTGAGCTATCACTAAGTGTGTCTTCTTCAAAATCTGATTCACTGCTTCTTTCCATGTTTGTCTCTATGATATAATGTGATGATGATATGGTGAACAATGATAATGGGTGGGGACAAAGAAAATGAGTATGAAGAGATTTTGTAAATGGAACAATAGTAATAAAGTGGAGTAGGGGAATGAAGGGAAGGATTTGGGGAAATAGGGTTTTGATTTATTAAGGACTTAGGGTTTAATAAAGGGGATTAGTTTCTTAGGGGAATAGGGAAAGGGAAAATAGAATCAATGGGTAGTTTTAGTTCAATGAAGTTGGGAAAAGGGACAAAGGATGTTGATTTTGCAATGATGTGAAAGTTTTGCAATGAGGTGAAAAAGAGTATGGAGGCAAGCTAGGGTTTTGATTTTAGGAAGCAAAACTCATGAACAAATCATGAAAAAGACTTATTTCAGCTTAGGATAGATGCAAACTTACTTGTAGAAGGTGAATTCAGCATTTGGGAGAATTTGAGAAGAATATATGTGAGTTTGGAGCCTCCCTGGCCAATGTGCAGTGCCTGCCTGATGCACAGTGCCCGTGTAATTTTACACGGGGGAAATCTGTCTGATGCACAGTGCCCTTCTAATGCACAACGCCGACCCTCTGATGAACAGCGCCAGGCAAGCTTGCTGAAAAATCTGGGTTTTCTTCCTCTTTTGCTCAATTTCCCTTCAAAATGTGATTTTCGCTCTCCACTTGACTTTTTGCACAATGAAATGACTAGCTAGCATGAATTTTCTTTATATATGATGCACTTTAATTTTTCTTCATTGCAAACCCACTTTTATGAAGTCTTAGTCACTTTTTCAAAAACTTTGTCTTTTAGTTGAAGTTCGACTTTTTCTTGGCAATTTGATGGACTGAAGTCTTGATGCTTTTGTTTTTGTAGTGGCAGGAGTTGGCAAGGTAACCAGGAACAACTGCTAAGCTTATTACATATAGAAACAATTAAATTACATGAAATTTTTAAAAAAGATTTATTGAGCATATCAGAAGTAAATTTATGATTTTATGAACCTTTTTATCCTCCTCATGTGCCTACTAACCTTTTTATTCAATTTTGGATGACCACGATGACAAACCCTAAGACATAGTGAAAATAAACCCTAAAACTAGTTTTTATAAATGGAATGAATTGAAATGACTATAAATGACTGAAAAGATCTTTGAACAAGCCAACATGTATATGACATGAGGGAAACTGAAATGAAACCGCTACCATCAGTTGATCCATGACCTAATGGAATGCAGTTGATCGAATGAGACACCTAATATGCATGCAAAAGAGAAATTTGATCACCGATGGAAGTGTGAAGACACTGACACTAACATAGAGATTGAGCTAAGGGAGGAAGAATCAAACTCTACAACAGAAGAGGAATTATAATATGGAGAGCCACCAACTCCAGCTGTGCGAAGAACAGTTCAAGAAAGAAGGCAACCAGAAAGGTATAGTCCATCTTCTTTATGCTCAAATTTTTCTTTATTTATTACTGATGATGATCCCAGAACTGTGAGGGAGGCAGTATATTCAGAGGATGGAAAAATATGGAAAGAGGCCATGTTTGAGCAAATGGCATCTTTACACAAAAATGTGACTTGGTATCTAGTGGAGTTAACTACTAGAAGGAAACCCATTGGAAGTAAATCAATCTTTAAGAAGAAAATGAATTCTGAAGGCAAGGTGGAGAAATACAAAGCTCGATTGGTAGCAAAAGGTTATTCCTAGGTACCGGGAATTTATTTTGGTGATATTTTTTCACCTGTTACCGAGGTAGATTCTATTAGATTACTTTTATCTGTTGTTGTTGCTTTTATTTTGAGGTAGAATAGATGGATGTGAAGATAGAATTTCTTCATGGAGATATGAAAGAAGAGATCTACATGAAACAACCTAAAGACTTTGCGGTGAAGTTAAAAAAGTCCTTGTATGCGTTAAAACAGTCACCAAGGATGTGGTATAAGAAATTTGATACATTTATAAGGGGATTTGGCTTCACTAAAAGAAAAGCAGATCATTGTGTATATTTTAACTTAATTGGTGACCATGTTATTTATCTGGTCTTGTATGTGGATGATATGGTTTTGGTTGGAAATGAAAAAGAAATTATCCAGGATTTGAAGACCCAAATATCCTCCAAATTTGACATGAAACATCTTGGTACTGCAAACTATATTTTGGGCATGGAAATTAAACAAGATCGGGAAAAGATGAAGCCCTGATTAAACCAATGGAAATATGTCGAGACAATATTGTAGAGGTTTAATATGCATGATAGCAAACCGATAAAGGTTCCTATTCCTGGTGTAAAGTTATATGTTGAACAGTGTCCCAAGACACAAGAAGAGGAAGAGGACATGTCTCATGTTCCATATGCAAGTGAAGTCGTTATCCTGATACAGGCAAAGGTCTATACTAGACCAGACATTGCACATGAAGTGGGAGTATTGAGAAGCTTTATGTCAAAAATAGGGAAGGAGCATTAGACAACAGTGAAGCGAGTTTTTAGGTATTTGTGTGGAAATAGTGATTATGGTTTGTTCCAAGGAAGACTAGGATTGGACAAAGTTTTGGACATCTATGGCTTTGTGGTTGCAGATTGGGTTGGAGAGCTAGATCAAAGAAGATCTACCAGTGGGTACGTGTTTAACCTATTTGGAGGTGCAGTCATTTGGATGAGTAAGAAACAGTCTATAGTGGCACTTTAAACTACAGAGGCAGAATACATGGTAGCCACTCATGCAAGTAAGGAAGAAGTTTGGTTGTAAATATTGTGTTCAAGTATGGGATTAGTAAAACGAGCTATAAGGATAGACTGTGACAACCAAAGTGCAATTTTCTTGGCAAATATCTCTGCTTATCATTTAAAGACAAAGCACATTGATGTTCAGTATCACTTTGTGAGGGATATGGTTGAGGATAAAAAGGTGTTTCTGGTAAAGGTGGACACTTTGAAGAATACTACAGATGCATTGAAAAGTGTGTCAGCACTGAGAAGTTCTCTTTTTGTAGAGAAACAATGGGAATTGCAGGGTTGGGCCAATGACGAAGCTCTCCTATGCCCCCTATGGAAATAAAACAACAAGTAGGAGAATGTTGGGTGTGTGTTATATTCTTTCCACGACTACCCTATATTAGGTGGGTGGATCTACCTATTTTTTTGTGCATGGAGTTCACATATGGTTTTGGGCATGATGGTTTTTTGTCCATGGTATTTTGTAGATCCAGTAAGGGAACTATGATTATGTTCTAATCCACAGTTAATGGATTGAGGTTTATCAATGCTTTGACATGTATATATGTGTATTGTAACATTGAAAGGAATATAATGAAAAAGTAATCAGGTAGTCCTAGTTTTGGGATCTAGGGGAAAATATTTGTGTATATCATTTTTATGTTTTATGCTCTCACCATTTTTTATTTTTTGTTTTAGAATTCGTATGCAGGTAATTTCTGTACGAGGTTAAAACCTACTTAAAAATTTAATGAGATGGACCAATCTTAGAACACATACAATGTACATGGATGAATCTTATGTAGATTGAAAAGATGAAACAATATGCATAAAAATGAGAATAAGTGAATAAATAATTTTATATAAACAAATTTAAGAAAGGAAATGGATTTTCCAAATTGGGGTTACTTGTGGTGTAAATGTTTTTGAGAGATCTACTTGTTATTTGACTTCAATAACATGTTAGTTCATTCTATGGGCCACCTTTTCTATTTTCTCTACTTCATTAGTCAATTGAAGTTAGACATAAAGTATCTATTTCTATTTTTTTCTATGTTTGCAAGCTCTTGAATAATTCCCCACATAAATATCAATGAACAAGTCTAACCCATACTACTAAGGTGTTTGTTTATAAAGACAATTCTACTCACTTATATCTATGTTATGCCTTGGATATATGTGATATTGAACATTATTCTTATATATAGATATCCCTGTACTTATTGCTTTAAATTATTGCATTTTAGTGATTTTATGTTTTTATATTGTATGTGTGTTTTTCAACTATTTTTTTTGAGTTTGTGCATATTTATTATAAGATGTTTGTAAATTTGCTTTGGATTATTTCTATTTTGTAATAATTTAATTTGATTCTTTTGATAGTCTCTTATTAATTTTTTTAATATTGGACATTGTGTTTTCATAAAAAAATGGATTTATTTATGGATCAAGATCCTTAAGAAAAATTCTAAATGGATGTTGCAAAGGCGGAATTGGATGTGGTATGATGTGGTCCCTTGGAAATTCAGCCTCTCTTTAACTTGGCATGTTTGCATTAGTGTGTTTTTAGGTCACACCATAGATTAGATCTCATAGAGAGTGCAACAAACATCAGTGCTAAAGTTGTGAGCCTTATAATCAACCAACACCTCATTTATTATGGCATAAAAAATATCCAAGTTGGATTTGTCTAATTGAATGGAGAACCAACCAAAGAAATGGGAAGATTATGGATGGGGAATCGTTTGACTCATTCATGACCCACCATTTATCAGGTAGGGCTCCAACCTTAATTATTGTGAATCACTTCCAAATCAGGGGTCCATTGTCACTACTTGAATTTTTTAATATATTTATTGTGGCCCACTAGTTATTTTAGTTGCTTTTAATATTTTTCTATCTCTTTTTATTCTCCTTATAAAAGAATTGTGATTTTATTTCAAAAAGAAAAATTATAATCTTCATAACGCTAACACATCATTCCATCAAGCCTCATAAACAATATTGGATACATAACAATGATGACCATGTCATCCTCAACATGAAGTATAAAGTCTTATAACATATGAGCCCAACCCTAAATAGAACACTCGTTCCAAATTTCCAAAAGAAAAATAACATAATAATGGGTCTCAAACTCATTTCAACTTCATCACAATTATGCATTTTATGATGATTAAACCAATCATCAAGCATATATACCCTTGAAATAAACAATAGTTCCATAGTAATAATTGAAGAGGCCCAGAGAAGTGAAATTATGAAAAGGAGGGTGATAATAATCAATGTTTTTTCCATATCTATCTTCTAGAATATGCCAATTTTCCAATCCAACTAGGCCCCATATTTTAAAAGATCAGCAACAACAATATTTATTTTTCTAAGATATCACTAAAATCATTATCAAAACCACAAGCTTCTTCCAACAGTGGATATGAAAGAAAATTTAAGTAGTTTTGTTCCCCACTCACCCAAATTTTAAGTACATTTAAGGAATCCCCAAGTATTTGTGATTTTGCAACTCCTCCTTCACATACCAACAAAATAGAAGTTTAAGACCCATATTAAGTTCAACATAGTTTCTAGTACCTTATCTCAACTGAGGTTTGACCTTCAACAAGTGGAAGTTAGTTAAAGTAGGACTCCTCTAGCTCCACAAATCTTGGGTTCATCTCATTCTGCCCCATCAAAATAAGCTCAAGCCATATTTTGATCCTCTACCTCCTCAACAACATTCCTTGGAGTTTTATCCATTCCCACTAAGGGGAAACTCTGTATAATGGTCAAACCTTGAGAAACACATTAAAATTGTGGAATGTGACTATTTTTAATCAAGTTAAAATTTCTAGCCATCCAAATGCCCTAATTTAAAAGTAGAGGAAGGGTTCTAAAGTTATTTTATGTTAGTTTCTACACCATTTTCTTAAAACCTCTTTAGTTGATGTTCCAACCAAAACCTTTTTTAATCTTGTCATGCTTTTAATTCCTTCCTATAATTTTAATATTTAGTTCCTTAATTTCTAGCACCAGAAGATATGATTTTGGTCTTGTTGTGCCTTTAAGGGCTGGAATATCTATTTTTGATATGCCCCTTCAGCCCCTTAACTATTATTTTCAATAATAAAAAAATAAAAGATCATTTTCTTAAAAATAACTAAAATCAATGTATAAATCTAGCACACTAAGAATATATTTTTCTCTTTGCATATCAACTCTCGTTATAGTAATCTTATGTAGTAACAAAGGGCACCTTGATGAGGTTTATATCCACAAACTTAGCTAAATAAACAAGAAAATAATGTGTAGTACCTATACCAATAACTAACTTATTTATCTCTCTTTGAAGGATGGGGACAATAATAGGATAGTATCATTGGAATCCATTTCCAAATATCTAAGAGTAGGGGTGTGTTTAAATATAAAATTATCAATATAATCATTTCTCTCAGTGGTTTCACCCATTTAGGATTTGTTTCTCCCTACTTGGACCCATATTTGTAATTTCCCTTATTAGTTTGATTTGCATTGATCCTATGGCTATAGTGTTGTGATCTATGTTCCCTTTTAATTTTAGTATACCTTGTAGGGATAGTAACATGGCATGAAAACCTCTACATGGACTGCCAACACCCCTAGATACCCAAGACAAAATCCTAGAGTTTGTTGAGGAGGAAAACTCCTTTTCTCACACTTACTTCAATAGATAGAATTAACCACATGGCAAATTATATCAAGAAGCATCATTTATAATGAAAAATCCCCTATGAGAATCTTCCTCCGAGCATGAGAGATCATTTGCAATCTACCAAATAGGAAGAGTGTGATTAATAATAAGTCACTCATCAAAGGCTAAAGATATGAATGCTTCAAGCCTTCCTTCCATGGGACATATAACCACCTACTTCTTTCCATAGTAAAGACAAAATATCATAAAAATTTCTATGTGGACCAGAGAGGATAAATTGGGGGGAACCTTTCATATTGATTCTTCATTACAACAAGAAACTCCCTTGTGGTTCCTTCGTGCTTCTTCATGAGATTTCCCCCTCAATGAATAATGATGAAATAGGTGTTGTTCCTCAAGATGTTCCTAGTTGTTTAGAGACTATGTCAAGGCATATTCAAACCTACTTTTGGTCCAAGCTTTCCCTTCTACCAAAGGGGGATACCTTAGTGAACTATCTACTCATTGTCACCATAGCATATGCTCAAATTATTAAGCTCAGAATATTAGATTTAGAGTGGAAAATGAACAGTAAACAATGTTGAGGATATTATGACAATTTTCTAGAATAAAAACTATGATCCTCTCCGAATAGAGGCCTTTCTATTGGGAATAATGTCTCATCTAGAAATGCACACAAGTTTAGAATGTTAGATGGAAGAAAACATAATTATATTGAATCTTGAGCTTAACACTAAGTAAGGAAGTCACTATTAATCTAAGATGAGAAAAAGTGGGTTGTTGGGCATTAGTGAATGCATCCAAAAAATGAAATTCTAGAGTTGATCATGACTTGTGAATTTTGCCAATCCACATTCCTATAACTATCCTGCAAATATATATTGAAGATAGATATTTAGTGAGGGAAAAAATACCAAGTTTCAACCTTCAAAAATGTAAACTTGAATATAAATTATCATGATAAAGCAAAGAGATGGCATGTAAAGAAGCCTAACATAAGAAACATTAAGACATAAGAGATTTATAGAAACAAGAGGTGAATCTAATTGATGATTCCTATATTAAAAAAAATACAAATAATGGCCCATCATGGTTAATATTGAAAACACACAACCCTCCTTATTTCCATAATTCTTCCCCTTCCCATCTTTGATGAGGTGTTTCAATGCTAACTATATGGTATTTGAATGCTAAAATACCACCCTTTTGAAAAAAATCTTAGGAAATCTTTAGGAAAGTAGCACACTCTAATTCTCTCAAGTATGCACAGTGGAAGAGAACAAGAAAAAGCACTGTGAAAATTCTCCAGGGGTTGAAGGTGTCATAGAGAACATCATCAAAATCGAACTCTGGAAATTCAAACTAGCAGATGAATACTATGAGAGGGGCTTTCTAGGTGAAATATTATAGAGATAAAAGGATTTCCTAAGGTCTAAATAACCCACTAAAATCTTGGGATTGAAGAACCTATTGTATTGGTAAATGGATCCAAAGTTAAGCTAGAATTGCATGTCACCAAAATAGTTCAATAACAAGAAAACATCTATCTGAATTGTGGGGGAAGCATGCTGAACTAGCATTTGCAATAGGGTATCAGTGCTAGTTACCATGGAGGGGCGAGGAGGGGGAAGTTCCACTCCCTCCTATAGTCATGCAATTTCGAACTGCTTCAAGAAACCAATGGAGGCAGAAACTGGGAGTATCAACATCGAGAAATAGGGAAACATCAGATTACAAGAACAGGAAGAGAATCATGAGGAAGTTAGAAGAGAGAAGAGGACAAGAGGAGGCAGTCAAAGAGCTGAGCACAAGAACATGACAGGACTCTACAAACCTAGGTCAACCATCACACCCCGGGTTGTTTTAAGTGATCCAACGCTTCAGGTGCACAGGGATCACATGGAGGCTTATGCAGTAATATGCAAATTTATGGGAATATGGAAAATAGGGAAGGCTTTGCATGCATGAATAAAGAACCACTAGAAACCTAAGGGAGAAATAAATCTTCACCTTAGGTCCAAGGGTTTCTTCACTGTAGTGTTCACAAACTTAGAGGACAAAGATAGAGTGTTCGAAGGAGGACCATATTTTTATGTTGCTACAAGCCTCTATATGTGACCATGGGTGATGAATTTTGTCCCGGAATGAGAGACATTCAAATTAGTGCTGGTATAGGTAAGACTCTACTCCATACCTTTAGATTATTGGCTACTAGAATCCTTAAAAGCCATAGGCAATAAACTAGATCATTTTTTTTAAATATTAGATGTGACTCTGCAAGGAAAGTACACCTTATTTGCCCGAATATGCGTAGAAATGGACCTATCTAGAGCACTTCCGGATGAAATCATTCTAGAAGTATATGATGAAGAAGGGGTGCAGGCAGTGGACTATGGACATGTCCCATTCAGATGCCACAAATGTCATGAACACGGGCACCTCTTTAGAGATTTCCCATTAAACAAAATGGAGAACAATATTAAAACCAACATAGGCAAAGATAATAAAGGCTTTACCAAGGTGGGAGGTAGAGGGAAAAGAGGGAGAAAGAACCAGAAGAAAATTAGTGAGGAGAAGCAACCAAGTCATAATAGCTTCAAGATATTAGAAGAAGAAGATGGGAACAATGGGACGAACCAGGTACTGGGGGATAGTCCTATAGAAAAGGGAAAATATTACAACATGGAGGATACAACTGAAAAAAACAAACTAAAGGAGGATCTGCCAAGCACTATGGAACTTGAAAGGGACCATGAGATGACCCCAAGCGAGGTTGGAATGGAGGACCATGAGCTGTAGGAAATTCTTGAAAGGGAGAATCTCAATCTAGAAAAGTTCCTGGAGCAGGGAAGCACCAAAGGGGTTGATTCCCTACCACAAGAGGAGTATGAAATAGTACAACAGCTCTTCCTTTGGAGATCTCAATCAAAGGGTTTTGGAGTCAAAATAAACCATGATAGCTAGGAAAACAGAAGGGTAAAAACGATGGAGGCCACATCAAGACATGCTCCCAAGAACCCAAGCAGGAAAAGAGGAAGAAAAAGATAGAATGAGCTACTAATAGAGTGTGGGAAACTCATGATCAACTTAGGTAAGATGAAAGATCTTACTAATTACTCATTTACAAACCTTTCTTAATGAAGCTTACAACCTGGAATATTAGGAGACTAGGAAGTAAAAGGAAACAAAGAAATCTTAGCTATAGAATAAAAGAATAAAATCCAAATATGGTGTTTATCCAGGAAACAAAATGTTCAATAAATAAAATAAGATAAATACATAGCAAATGGCTCATCAAGTATGAATATCTATAAGTTAAAGTAGAAAACAAAGCAGGAGGGATTCTCACACTTTGGAACCCCCAGAAACTTCGAATCCTAGATGCTGAAGCATCCAGGAACTACCTATCGATGGTGATCCAACCTTTGGGTGACAAGGAAGTCTATTTGTTCATAAATTTCTATGGTCTTCGAAAACTTGAAGACAAGCTCAAGCTTCTCATCTCACTGGAGTAACTAAGAGAAAGATATCCTATTATACCCTAGATTCTGGGAGGGGACTTTAATATGATCAAATCTCTTATGGAGAAAAAAAGGTGGGACCAGAACACTAGGCAGAGACTCCATAGCCTTTCAAAACTTCCTAAAAGACATGAGGATAGTGGGTACGGAGACAAAAAATGGTACCTTTACCTAGAATAATAAATGAGGAGGGGCTTCTCATGTTTCCTGTAAATTAGATAGATTCATAATCTCTGAGGATCTCATTCTCATAGGCCTTGACTTGTATGCTTTAATCCTCCCTTTTGGAGGCTCGGATCATTGGCCCATCTAACTTGAAACTTCTTTTATAGGCACCCCAAGAAACATACCATTTAGGTTTGAGAATATTTGGCTCACCCACCCTGACTTCATCAGCAATATTGAAAAATGGTGGGCAGAATATATGCCTGTTTAGGGAACTAATATGTTCCTTCTGCATTGAATATTGAAACACATCAAACTCAGGCTAAAAGATTGGAAAAAAAATGAGTTTGGCAGTATCTTCAAAGCCAAAAAAGAAGTTGAACATAAACTACAGGGAATTAACCAGGTCCTCATCACTGATGGTTTTACCGAGGAAAGGAAAATACAAGCTGACTCTCTTCAACATGAATGGGAGGACAAGTGAAAGCAAGAGGAGATCTTCTGGAGACAGAAAACGAGAGTGCAATGGATAAAAGAAGAAGAAAGAAACACAAAGTTTTTTCACAAGTCAAACATGGATCACAGGTCTCATAACAAGATTTCAAAACTCAGAGATACTCAAGGAAAGCAGCTCAACACACACAAAGAAATAGAATCTACTCAAGTACAACATTTCCAAAGCATAATAGAGGAGCCTCTCATAGACAGATCACAATTTATCAATAACTTCACAAAGCACATTCCTAAGCTTGTAACTAGAGAAGACAATTACAATATTAACAGGCCAGTGACTGAAGAGGAGGTCAGCAAAGTCATCAAAGAGATGTAAAATGGGAAAGCTCCAAGCCCGGATGTGTTCAACGTAGACTTCTTCAAAGCATGTTGGGAAATAGTCAAACAAGATATTCTTGATGTGGTGGAGGGCTCAAGGAGAAACAAAACTGTTTTGAGGGCGCTTAATGCCTCTTTCATAACTTTGATTCCAAAGCAAGAAAAAGATATGACACCAGATAGATTTAGACCCATAGCTCTATGAAATGTGTTGTACAAAATTATATCCAAAGTAATTGAAAATAGACTCAAGCCCCTTCTTCCAATTCTTGTGTCTAAGGAACAAATTGGATATGTGGAAGGAAGGAAAATTCTAAATAATATCATTTAATCTCATGAGGTGGTACATTCTCTCAAGAGCAATAAGCAAGCAGGTATGGTCATACAACTTGACCTAGCAAAAGCTTATGATAAGCTAAGCTGGGCATATATTGGGGAAGTACTAAAAGCGTATGGCTTTGATCACAATTGGATAAGATGGGTAATGGCCCTTGTTACCACATCTAGTTTTTCAATCTTGCTTAGTGGCTCACCACCCAGAACCTTTAGGCCTTCGAGAGGCCTCAGACAAGGAGATCTGCTCTCTGCCTTCCTATTTATTCTCATGATGGAAGGATTAGGCAATGTGATCAAATCAGCCAAAGTAGAAGGAAAAATCTAGGGTCTCAAACTCACCATGAATGGGGATGCCTTGACTAATCAACAATTTGTGGATGACACTATGTTGCAGGGTACACCCACGGTCAAGGAAGCTAATGTTTTCAAGAAAATCCTGAACAACTTTGCTATGCTGCTGCGATAGAGGTAAGCCTTACCAAATCAAAGATTTTCTTTTTTAATATTGACATTTCTATTCAAAGGAACCTCACCATAATTCTCGTATTTCAAAGAGAACAACTACCCTCCAAATATCTAGGAATACCCCTAATGGACAAACCTCTGAGCAAAGCAGCTTGGGAGCGAGTCACTAATAAACTCTAGGAAAAAGTCCGGAAATGGACAAGTAGGTCTTTGAATTTAGTAGGATGGCTAGTGCTAACAAAATTTTTCCTACAAATTGTTCCCATCTTCATGTTTTCACCCCTTCCTACTCCTAAAGGAGTTGCACAACTCATCAGAAATATCCAAAGAGACTTTCTTTGGGGCAAAGGGGAAGAGAAAGAGAAATGGGATTTGGTAGCATGGGATAAGATTTGTAAACCTAAGACACATGGAAGTTTGGGACTTCATGACCCTGAAACCATAAAAATATTTTTGGGGGCAAAACGATGGTGGAGATGGCTAAAGGAATTGGTATCCCCATCGGCCAAGGTCTCGATGCAGAAGTATGCAAATAATTTTTAAGAAAGGTATCTCATTCGAATTTTTGGGCTCATCAAAGGCTCCCAAATTTGGAACAAAGCATGGGAGAATAGAGCCATTGTTCAAAAACACAGTTTCTGGGAGATCAAAGATGGAAACCTAGCTTGGTTTTGGGAGGAAAACTAGCAACAGGAACCTATTCTGTTAAGAGAAGAAATATCCAATCTTAAGAATGACACTGACAATAAAGGTATACTCAGGGTAATATGGGATAAGGCTAGGAACAAGGGCAAATGGAGAATATGGAAGGACCTGGTTTATAGTGAAGAGACCCCTCTGAAGGCCCAGATAGAAGCTCTTGTAGTGATCTTGGAATAGAGAAAGATTTTGACATCAACATCATCAGACCAATTGAGATGGGGAAGAAACAACGAAGGAAAATTAAACCTCAAAGAAGCCAAGAGAATGGCCCTAGGACTTGACTTTCCAAACCTTGATAATGTATGGAAGGGCCTGTGGTAGAACTTGCACTGGATGAAAATCAAAATTTTCATGTGGTTGGTGCAACATAAGCAAATTATGACTTGGGATAACCTTCGGAAAAGAGGTGTATCCAGTCCATCTAGATGCTAGTTATGTGAAATACAAGAAGAAACAATGGAACACCTACTCAATATCTGCCCTTTCACCTCCACCTTGTGGAATTGGGTGGCTTCAATCTTCAGACAAACAGATAGGGACATTTCAGCATCACTGGCACTTTGAAGAATTGGAGGAGAAACTTCTCTGAATATGAAATAACCAACAAAGCATGGACTCTGGTTCTAGGGTTTCGAATCTGGGATGTCTGAAAGAATGCAACAATATGATTTTCAAGAACAGAATTGCCTCATCCCAGAGCATCATAGCTTAAAACATTAGATAGTTCAAAGAGACTGTAGGCACCCTTCTAAAGAAACCCCTTAAGAACCCACCTCAAGACTAGGATGCGCAAATACTAATGCATACGGGTCTACAAGTGCCTTTTCCCTAGGGCATAAGCAATATTATAAGTCTTGTAACAATAGATAAGGACTTCTGACAACCTCCTCCTCATGGTCTTTTGAAATTCAATATAGATGGAGCCTCTAAAGGAAGCCCTGGGGTGGTTGGTTATGGTAGAGTCATAAGAGATGAGCAAGGATACATAAAATTCATCTTTCATTGTCATTTGGGGAAGGCCACTAGTAGTATGGCAGAACTCATGGCCCTAGAGCAATGCCTAGAAATATTGATTGAATCAAATTTACACAATACCATCATTCAAGATGACTATGAATTGATAATCAACTTGGTCAAGAAAATATGCAATGGCACAACACCAAAAAGAGTTTTGAAACACTGGAAGTTATTGTAGGTATATCAACGTATATAATCCCACCTGAGAGCACTGAGAACCCTCAATTTTTTTCATGTACACAAAACTGCTAACACTAGTACTTTGTTCAAAAAGTAATAGAAGATATGATTGGATGTCAACTCCCCCAGTAAAATTGTGTGAAGACTGTCATAGACAGGCTACCAAAGACTAGGAGTACTTTCAAAGCATAAGAAATAAGTAGAGTGAAGACTAATGGAAACTAAAGAAAGTGGACCAATCACAGGGAAGGAGCAGAAGGTAAATAGCAGGCAGGTTGGCATGTATCTGACTAAAGATTGCCCTGATCTTCATCATCCTATGGATTTCAGGTTGGAAAATGGGCGTAGGTTAATTCTACAAATGGACCTGAAAAATATAGATTGGTGGCCTATTCATTATTCGGGTCCGTAAGAGAAGTTAAAAGGTGGGCTAGTCACTGAGATCGCTTCCATCCTATGGATTTCAGGCGGAAATCTATATGATCTTTATTTCTCCAAACAGACTTGAAATACTATAGTGTGGGTACTTATCTATTCTTCGGGTCTGCAAGGGAAGTTAAAGAGGGGGCTAGTTGTCGAGACCTCTTTGGATCTCCTCCATCCTATGGATTTTGGGCAGAGAAACTGCGTGACTATTAATTCTTCAATCGGACCTGAAAAAGTTTAGAGCAGTGGACTATGGTTCTCTTCGGGTCTATAAGAAGAGTTAAAGTGTAGGCTAGGTGTCGGCCTGAAATCAGCGCGTGACTGTTGGATCTTGGAAGCTTGGATCACGCAGTCTTTGGGCTAACAAGTTAAACAAAGGTTAAGGTTGGTCTTTTGAGTTAGTTTTGTGGGCCTTTGGTTGGTCACATGTTGCAATTTTGTGGACCTTCAATCTGTGGGCCCTGTCATCAAAGGCGTTTAGGTTTTTTGTTTGATGCATGACAGTTCGACTAGTAGGTTTCCAGCTCGCTAGTTGTCCAAAGTGATGCCTTGGGGGCAGATTGTTCGAGGGTGTTTTTTGGATTCTTTGCACTCTAGCTTGGGTGGTTGGTTTGTTAACAGCTCCTTTGTAGTCTTGTTCAGGCTTTTCATGGTTTTTAGAATTAGGTTCGGGTTTTTGCCAGCCCAATTGCCTAATGAATTTTCACAGAGTTGGTGATGCTCTATGTACATTATGTATTTTTTCTAGATTAATAGAAGGTCCCACTCTTACTTGATCAAAAAAGAAGAACCTATTGTATTGGAAAGAATCAGTCAGGTGCATGTGAGGATGATGAACCACTAGAAGTTTCCTTGAAGGTCAAAGCTATAGTTTTTATCTCATTGATGAGCCACCTAGAGAGGTGATTTCTTCGATCTACCAATAGTTTATCCACTAATGAAACTTACTTTAATGTGGAATCTCTTCTCCTAAAAGTAAGCAAGAATTCTATATTGTATGGTATCCTAGCATGGATTTCAATTTTACATGTAAAGTATGGAATATTGAATGGGAGTTTTTGTAGTTGGTGGATGAAGGTTGTGTGAGCTTGTGTCATCTTGTTTCAACTAAAGAAATTATTTGGTATCTCTTCCAAAAGGACTCCACCTCAAGCATTGGAATTTGGCTTTAGGGTGAATATTACATGTAAGACTTGGTTGCAACTGTCTATGGTTAGGTGGAGTCAAACTCCCACTCACAGTTAGAAACGTTATACACCATATAAGATAAGTGATACCCCATATATTGTAATTAAATGTATAAATGTGTTCACTGTGTTGACTATGACCCTATAATGATGTTAATTTAATGCTCAAATGTGTTGTTTATGCGAGTTGAATCAGGAATGAAATTTCCTTTCCACCTATGGAATGTTGATTTATTGTAGGAATTTTCAGCATTGGGTTTCTTGTTTTCATTCATGAGTTTATTCAATTTTCATAATTAGCCCAAAGACCAGTATATCTTTAAGTTAATATGGGTGGAATTTATGCCAATTATTATCAACCTAAGAGGCCTACAAACCTCTGAGTTATTGTCAGCTGGTAATTTCTCAAGGGCCTCTATAATATTAAATGGGCCTTCAAGTAGGAGTGCACATCATGAACCTATCTTCTATACAAAAACTATGTCTTGAGTCTGAAAAATATAATATATGTTTATATATTCATAATTTGAGGTCCAAATTAAGGTTAGGTCCCATTAACATCATTTAGTTATGGGAATGAAACATAATTGTAGTTGTCATTGAAATCATTATCTAGGCAGTGGTATATCTAGAGTGATTAAATTACATGAGTTTGTATGTCGAATATAGGTTCATAGTGGAGTGATACCATTGTAGAAATATAACATATCTCATAATACATTATCATGCAAGTAATGGGTGACCTAGGGTGTAGGGATAGTCCTTAGTTACATGGTAGGCACGTAACCCATTGGAAGTTCCAAGGGGAGGGGCCAATACAATACTTATTACCTCACTTGAGGGTGATGGGTAGAATTCCAATGATACAAAATGGAATTGGAGGCTTAGCCCTAAGGGCTAGGCCATTGGTCCATATAACCATGCCTCACAACCGATGGGTGGAAGTTATGTTAACAATTGATAGCAAAAATTGGTTTACCAAATCGATGGTCTATGGTATGTTGGATCCTCTTCCCTGTGATGTCAGCAAGGGGAGCAGGGAGTCCTCCTTTAATCAAAGTTGTTGATTGACTTGTGGGAGATCAATGGTTAGGGAGCTAGCAAGACTTCCTCCTTGTGACGTCAGCGAGGGGAGGGTGACATCACGTAAACCATCAGAAGGTATGGAGGGCATTAGACTATTAGATCTCTACCCAAAATCCTCGAAGTGGATCCATTGATCATGTCAATTGATTGGGTTAGTAAGTTGATGGAAGACCACAAAAGAAGGGTCTACCATTGGAAGTATGTGAGAATTGGTGATCAAAGGCTTAAGTTCACCACCATGTGGCAGTGTATCAACATGAAACTTGGACACCATGTGGGGACCACGTTGATGCCACGTGGCAAGAAAAGAGAGGTGGAAATTTTGAATTTAATATGAATTTAGAAGGCCCTAACTTTAAATCTTGGAGTCCAAATTGAACCCTAACCATTTCTCTAAATCTTGGACCCTAACAATTTCTCTAACTGTACTAGGGAAGTTGGGTTAGAATTGTAAATACACTCGTAAGGATTAAGGGGGTACGTTTACAAGTTCCCTAGTGGATAAAAGTTGCAGGTTATCAGTGTATTACGTGAGTTGCATATAATCTTGGTATATATTCTAACACATATATTGACACATATAAATAGTATGTATACCACAACACACACACACACACAAGTATATACACTAACATATTATGCATATATATTATAGCATATATATTGATACATATACCTAATATGTATACCAACACACATATATTGAATAGATATTTATGTATATATACTAACAGTGGTCCTCATTAGGAAAGTTTGGAAGATGAGGATATCTAGTCTTTAAATGGAATATGGTTGCTCCTATAACACCTTGGATTATATAAATGGGTCTCAAGGCCTCTCTAATGGGCATGGGAGGAAAGTAATTCCCTTAGGATCTAGATGAATTCTTTCGGAGAAAGGGACATGAACAAGGCCTCAAACCACAAAACATACCTTGTATAGTATATCATCATTCTTAACATGAGATATGGGCATTGATATAGGATTTTCTGCACTAGGGATAATTTAAAATTTTATGAAATAAGTTTGAGGTTGAGACTATGGTCAAAGAAGAAATTGATGGAAACTAAAGTTTCTTGAGCGAAAGGGTCATTATCAAGACCATGAACACAATATGGATTCTTTAAAATGCATCTTTGTGATACAAGATGGATATGGACATGATTAGGAGTTTTTTCATAGTAGGGACATGTGTATTGGGGCCTTAAGCAGATAAGGGCCTTACACAATAAATGGATATCTAAGGCTCATTGGTCATGACAATGACCTCAAACCATAATATGTACCTTTTAGAGGTGATCTTGGCCTCAAAATGGAATATGCATACCATTATGAAGTCTTTTGCACTAGGATGGCTCTCTTAAGGCATTGGTCAAGGTTAAGGGAAGTAAATATCTCCCTTAGGTCCTTGATGAAGCCTTAAAGGATCAAGGAATTTAAGGCATTAAGTATGGTTAGGAAAGAAATTTATGGAATTAGGCGCTACACAAAGATTATGATTGAGTGGTATACTTTTATACTTTCATATGTATACAATTATATGCATATATAATATTATATGTATATAGGTTTGTGTATATGTGTGTTGGTATATATACTAGAATAATATGTTGGTATATCTATTAATATATATCCCCGCAATATATACCAACATAACATGTTGATCTTTATACTTAGTATATACACTAACATAATATGATGGTCTATATATTAAATATATACCTCATTTATGTGTTGATATATATACTAATATATATATAGTCCTATTATATGTTGGTATATATACTAGTGTATATACCAACATGCTAGGTTTGTTCCACATAATGATTTGACTACTAAAGTCTACAAATGAATGCATACTCTATCCCCCTCTAGATTTGAACTTGAGGGCTCTTAGGAGGAAACACATGCTCTTAACCATTAGGCATACTCAAGATGTATATAGCATCATACCAAAATATTATATATTATAAAACAAACTTTGAACATTTTCACTTCCATAATTGCCTAATTTAATGTGTGTGTCTTGACTTCTTGCAATAATAATAGCATGATAGTCATTTGATGGAGAGCCATGATGTGTTGGTATGAAGCTAAGATGGCTCATATCCTCATACCCTCTCCTGTATTTCCCATGTACATGCACATACTTCCATTTCTACTTATGTACTATCTTTCCATGCATCCCTAACACCTTGTACTATATGTTCTATATTTTAAAAGACTATAAATTCACAATTTTCATCACCAAAAGTTAATAAAAGAATGTAACACATATTTAAAAATATTAACCTATAGATATATATATATATATATATATATATATATATATATATATATATATATATATATTATATATGTATGTATGTATGTATGTATGTATGTATGATGTATGTATGTTATGTATATGTATATGTATATGTATATGTATATGTATATGTATATGTATATGTATATGTATATGTATATGTATATAAGACCTATAAAATTAAATTTTACAGTTTTCATTGTCATAAATTAATATAAGATGTAGACTACTTTTATAATATTAAAAATATACATTTCAAATTTTCTTTAAATATGTAAGTGTGGAAAGTGAGAGGAGTAATTCTTGATCCTTGGAGAAAAATAGTATCCTGTTTTGCATATGGATTAGGACAAATTACTATAACTAGATAAAATCTTACTCACCATGTAAGGGATATTGATTGTATATGAAATGGTCCACTTTTTAAAAATTGTTGGAGATTCCATGGCCATCATCAAAGCCATGAATGCTCTTTGATGTTTTAGGGCATGAATGATCTGGATTTAAACAGGAACGCAACAAATTACAGAGATAACCATATACACAAAGATGCAGTGGAAATAATACTTCATTTCATTAATGGAAAATACTGAAACATGCTT
>APFE031669655.1:0-10626 GCA_000404065.3 Pinus taeda | reverse complement strand
TTTGTAACTTTTTTTATGTTCTTATTCAAATAATTTATCAAAGTGCTATAAATCCCAAACCCTAAACCCTAAACCCTATCCCTAGACACTAAAAATTTTCTAACATTTTAAAGTACATTTTGTAACTTTTTAAGTGTCTATCAAAAGCATTTAACAAAGTGTTATAACCCCAAACCATAAACGTTAAACCCTAAGCATTTTATAACATTTTAACAAGATTTTTGTAACTTTTATTTAAGTGTTTATTAAAATGATCTACTAAAGTGTTATAAACCCTAGACCCTAAACACTAAACACTAAACCCTAGACCCCAAACCCCAAACCCTAAAACCTAAAGCCTAAGAATTTTATGATCTATCAAAAGTAATTTTGTGGCATTTATTTAAGTGTTTATTAAAATAGTTTACTAAGGTGTTATAAAACCCAAACCATCAACCCTAAACCCTAAACCCTAATCATTTAATAACTTTTTAAAACATGTTTTTTAACCCATTTTAAGTTTTTATTAAAATCACTTAATAAAGTTTTATAAACCCTAATCCCTAAACTCTAAACCCTAAACCCTATAAACTAAACCCTAAACCATAAGCATTTTATAAAAAATTTAAAAGTGTTTTGTAACTTTTATTTAAGTGTTTATTAAAAGAATTTACTAAATTGTTATAAACATTAAACTATACATCCTAAAACCTAAAACCCAAAACCTAAACTCTAAACCCCAAAACCAAAGAAGTAAAACCTAAACCATAAACCCTAGGAATTTTATAACAATTCAAGAAGCATCTAAGTGATCATTAAAAGAATTTACTAAATTGTTAGAAAACCTAAACCCCAAACCCTACACCCCAAACCCTATATCGCAATGTTTAAATCCTAAAGGATAAACCCTAAAATAATTTAATAAGGTCTTATAAACCCTCAACCCTAAGGCCTAAAGCTTGAAATAATTTTCTAAGGTGTTATAAACTCTAAACCCTAAACTCCAAAACCTAAACAGTAAAGTGTAAGCCCTAAACCCGAAACCCTAAAACCGAAGGATTTTATAGCATTCTAATTTTTTTTTGTAGCTTTTATTTAAGTGTTTACTAAAACCATTTAGTAAATTTCTATAAACCCTAAAACCCTAATCCCTAAACCCTTAACCCTAAACCCCAAACCCCAAACCCTAAACCCTAAAAACCAAAAAGACCCTAAACCATAAAAATTGTTTTTTAGCTTTTTTATAAGTGTTTATTAAAAGAATTTATCAAAGCATTATAAAACATAAACCCTAAACCCTGATACCCACACCGCAAACCTAAACCCTAAACCATAAACCGAAAGCACTTTATATCTTTTTAAACCCCAAACCCTAAACACTATGTATTTTATAAGATTTTTTAAAGCGTTTGTAAGTTTTTTTTAAGTGTTTATGTAAAGAATTTACTAAATTGTCTAAACCCTAAGAATTTTATTACAATTTAGCAAGCATTTTGTAACACTTTGAAACCCTAAACCCTAAATATTTTATAACATTTAAATAAGTGTTTTGTAACTTTTTATAAGTGTTTATTAAAAGCATTTACGAAAGTGTTATAAACCCTAAACCCTAAAACCTACACCCTAGGAATTTTATAAAATTTTAACAAGAGTTTTGTAACTTTTTTTAAGTGTTTATTAAAAGAATTTATAGAAGTGTCCCTCAAACCTAAACCCTAAGCATTTTATAGCATTCTAAACCCTAAACCCTGAGCATTTTATAAATTTTAAACCCTAAACCCTCAGAATTTTATAACATTTTAAAAAGTGTTTTGTAACCTTTTTCTAAGTGTTTATTAAAAGAATTTATTGTAGTGTTCTAAGACCTAAACCTTAAACCCTAAACCCTAAACCCTAAACACTAAGAATTTTATAACATTTTAAAAAGCATTTTTTAACTTTTTTTAAGTGTTTATAAAAATAAATTACTAAAGTCCTATGAACCATATGCCCTAAACCTTAAGAATTTTATAACATTTTAAACCCTAAACCTAAACCCTAAGCATTCAATGACATTTTAAGAAGCTTTTTGTAAATTGTTTTGAAGTGTTTATTAAAAGAATTTACTAAAATGTTATAAAACCTAAATCCTAAACCATAACCATTTTATAACATTTTAACTCAAAACCATAAACCCTGAAGCCTAAACTTTAAACCCTAAGTATTTTATAATATTTTAACAAACATTTTCTTACTTTTTTTGAAGTGTTTATTAAAAGGATTTACTAATGTGTTATAAACCCTAAAAGTTAAAGCATGAGCATTTTATAGAATTTTAAATCCTAAACCCTAAAGCCTAAGCGCTTTATAACATTTCAACAAGTCCTTTGTAACTTTTGTTTATGTTCTTATTCAAAGAATTTATCAAAGTGCTATAAATCCCAAACCCTAAACCCTAAACCCTATCCGTAGACACTAATAATTTTATGACATTTTAAAGTACATTTTGTAACTTTTTGAGTGTTTATTGAAAGCCTTTAACAAAGTTTTATAACCCTAAACCATAAATGCTAAACCCTAAGCATTTTATAACATTTTAACGAGAGTTTTGTAGCTTTTATTTAAGTGTTTATTAAAATAATATAATAAAGCGTTATAAACCCTAAACCCTAAACACTAAACACTAAACCCTAAACCCCAAACACCAAACCCTAAACCCTAACGCCTAAGAATTTTATGATCTATTAAAAATAATTGTGTAACATTTATTTATGTGTTTATTAAAAGAATTTACTAAGCTGTTATAAAACCTAAACCATCAAACCTAAATCCTAAACCCTAATCATTTAATAACATTTTAAAATGTGTTTTTTAACCCTTTTTAAGTTTTTATTAAAATCACTTAAAAAAGTTTTTTAATCCCTAATCCCTAAACTCTAAACCCTAAACCCTATAAACTAAACCCTAAACCATAAGTATTTTATAACATTTTTAAAAGTGTTTTGTAACTTTTATTTAAGTGTTTATTAAAAGCATTTACTAAATTGTTATAAACATTAAACCATACATCCTAAAACAGAAAACCCAAAACGTAAACTCTAAACCCCAAACCCTAAGAGTAAAGCTTAAACCATAAACCCTAAGAATTTTATAACAATTCAAGAAGCATTTTGTAACTTTTATTTAAGTGTTTATTAAAATAATTTACTAAAGTGTTATAAACCCTAAACTATAAGCACAAAAACCTAAACCCTAAACACAAAAACATAATCCCTAAACCCCTAAACCCCAATCCCCAAACATAAACCCTAAGCATTCAATGACATTTTAACAAGATTTTTGTAGCTTTTTTGGAACTTTTTATTAAAATAATTTACTAAAATGTTATAAACCCTAAATCCTAAATCGTAAGCGTTTTATAACATTTTAAACCGAAAACCCTAAATCCTAAAGCCTAAATTCTAAACCCTAACTATTTTATAACATTTTAACAAGCGTTTTCTTACTTTTGTTAAAGTGTTTATTAAAAGCATTTACTAAGGTGTTATAAAACCTAAACCATAAACCCTAAAGGAGTTTTCTATAATGGGACTTTTTGGAGATTCCGGTGACGGAATCCGGCGGAAGAAACTGAGGTTAAATCTTGATTTGATGCAGTTAAAATGGTTTTTTAACTTCATATTTGGATTCAGCACCCTGAACAACTCCTAGGACGCTTTGATTGTGCAGAAACTAGCTATCAAACTTGCGATTCCAATAAATTGCTATCGGATTTTGACCAGAAAAACCCACTGGAAAAGCTTTCAAAAAATCGAATTATAGACAACTGCAACCCTAAACCCTAAACCCCAAAACCTAAACTCTAAACCCTAATCATTTAAAAACATTTTCAAAATTGTTTCTAACCTTTTTAAAGTTTTTATTAAAACCACTTAATAAAGTTTTATAAACACTAAACCCTAAACCCTAAACCCCAAACCCTAAGCCCTAAAACCTAAACAATAAACCCTAATCCCTATAAACTAAACCCTAAACTGTAGGCAATTTATAACTTTTTTAACAACATTTCATAACTTTCATTTAAGTGTTTATTAAAGCAATTTACTAAATTTTTATAAACCTTAAACCATATACCCTAAAACCAAAACCCCAAAACCTAAATCCTAAACCCTAAACCATAAACCCTAAGAATATTATAACAATTTAAGAAGAATTTTGTAACTTTTATTTAAGTGTTTATTAAAAGTATTTACTAATGTTTTATAAACCCTAAGCCATGAAGGAAAAACCCTAAACCATAAATATAAAAACATAAACCCTAAACCCCAAAACCTAAACCCTAAACCCTAAACCCCAGATCCCAAACCCTAAACCCTAAACCTTTTATAACATTTTAAAAACTATTTTGTAAATTTTATTTAAGTGTTTATTAAAAGTGTTTATCAAAATGTTGTAGACCCTAAACACTTAACCCTAAACTTAAACCCAAAATCCTAAATCTTAAACCCTAAACCGTAAACCGTAAACCTTAAATCCTAAACCATGAACCCTAAAAACTAATCATTTTATAACATTTTAAAAATTATTTTGAAACTTTTATTTAAGTTCTTTTTAAAAGCATTTAATAAAGTCATATAAACTCTAAACCCTAGACTCTAAACCCCAAACCATAAACCCAAAACCATAAACCCTAAAACATAAACCTTAAACCCTAAACCCAAAACTCCGAACATTAAACCCTAAACCCTAAGCATTGTATAACACTTTAAAAAGCATTTTGTAATTTTTATTTAAGTGTGTATTAAAAGGATTTACTAAAGTGTTAAAATCCCTTAACCCTAAACTGTAAACCACAAACCCTCAACCGTAAACCCTAAACCCTAAAACCTAAACCCTAAACACTAAAATCTAAATCTAAAACCCTAAACCCTAAACTGTAAACCCTAAACCCTAAACCCTAAATGCTAAACCCTAATAATTTTATAACATTTTAAAAAGAATATTTTAAATTCTATTTAAGTGTTTATTAAAGTCATTTACTAAAGTGTTATAAACCCTAAACCATAAACCATAAACCGAAAACCCTAAACTCTAAGCACTTTATAACATCTTAAAAAAAATTCTAACTTTTATTTAAATGTTTATCAAGAGGACTTACTAAATTCTTATAAACACTAGACTCTTAACCCTAAACCCTAAGCAATTTATAACATTTTAAAAAGTGTTTTTTAAATTTTATTTAAGTGTTTATTATAAGAATTTAATAAAGCCTTATAAAACCTAAACCATAAATGCTAAACCCTAAACTATAAACCATAAACCGAAAAACCTAAACCCTAAACGCTAAACCCTAAGCCTTTTATAACATTTCAAAAAGTGTTTTGTAACTTTATTTAAGTGTTTATTAAAACAATTTACTAAAGTGTTATAAAACTTAAACCTTAAACACTAAACCACAAACCCTAAACCCTATACCTTATACCCTAAAACCTAAACCCTAAGCATTTCATAACATTTTAAAAAGTGTTTTGTAGCTTTAAACCCTAATCCCTAAAACCTAAACCCTAAAACCTAAACCCCAATTAATTTATAACATTTTAAAGAGTGTTTTGTAACTTTTATTTAAGTGTAGCTTTTATTTTATAAACCTTAAACGATATGCCTGAAATCCTAAACCCTAAACCCTCAAACACTAAAACCTAAACCCTAATAATTTTATAGCATTTTAAAAAGCGTTTTAAACTTTTATTGAAGTGCTTATTAAAATAATTTACTAAAGTGTTATAAATCCTAAACCCTAAACCCTAAACACCAACTGCTATTTTTTTATATTTTAAAAAGCGTTTTGTAACATTAGTGTTATAAATCATAAACCATAAACCCTAAACTATAAACGCTAAAATCTAAACCCTTAACCTAAACCCTTAACTTTTATGTAAGTGTTTATTAAAATAATTTACCAAAGTGTTATAAAACCTAAACCCGAAACCCCAAATCCCAAACCCTATATCCTAATGCTTAAAGCCTAAAGGATAAACCCTAAAACCATTTACTAAGGTCTTATAAACCCTAAACCCTAAAGCATAAAGCTTGAAAGCATTTACTAAGGTCTTATAAACTCTAAACCCTAAACCCCAAAACCTAAACCCTACGCCGTAAACCCCAAACCATAAAACCTACAGATTTTATAACATTTTAAAAAGTGTTTTGTAACTTTATTTTCAGTGTTTAATATAACTATTTACTAAGGTTGTATAAACCCAAACCCCTAATCCCTAAACCCTTAGACTTAAACACCAAACCTAAACCTTAAAAACCCTAAACCCTAAGAACACTTAAAAACCATAAACCATAAAAAAACCTCAAGCGTAAAAAGACATAAATCCTAAACCCTAAAAAACCCTAAACCCTTAAAAAACCCTCAATCCAAAAAACCCCAAAAAACCCCAAAAAGCCCTAAATCCTAAAAACCATTTTTTTACTTTTTTATAAGTGTTTATTTAAAAAATTTATTAAAGCATTATAAACCATAAACCCTAAACCATAATACCCACACCCCCAACCTAATCGCTAAACCATTAGAACGTTATAACATTTTAAACCCCAAACCCTAAACCCTAATTATTTTGTAAAATTTTAAGAAGCATTTGTAACTTATTTAAGTGTTTATTAAAAGAATTACTAAAGTGTTATAAATATTAAACCATAAACACAAAACCCTAAACCCTAAACACCAAAACGTAAACCCTAAACCCCAAAAACTAAACCCTAAACCGTAAACCCCAAACACCAAATAGTAAACCCTAAACCCTAACCATTTTATAACATTTTAAAATTTGTTTTCTAACTTTTATTTAAATGTTTATTGAAAGAAGTTACCAAAATGTTGTAGAACCTAAACACTAAATGTGAAACCTTAACCCAAAGCCCCAAACCGTAAATCCTAAACCCTAAATCCCAAACCCAAAACCCTAAACCCTAATAATTTTATAACATTTTAAAAAGAATTTAAAAACTTTTATTTAAGTTTTCATTAAAAGCATTTACTAGAGTATTATAAAATTTAAACCCTAACCTCTAAACCTGAAACCTAAACCCTAAATCATAAACCCTAAACCTTAAACCTTAAACCCTAAACTTTAAACTGTGAACATTAAACCCTAAACCCTAAGCAATTTATAGTATTTTTAAAATCTTTTTGTAATTTTCATTTAAGTGTTTATTAAAAGAATTTACTAAAGTGTTGTAAACCCTCAACACTAAACTATAAACCACAAACCGTAAACCCTAACCCCTAAACTCTAAAACTGAGACCCTAAATGCTAAACCCTAAACTGTAAACCCTAAACCCTAAACCCTAAATGTTAAACCCTAATAATTTTATAACATTTTAAAACACATACTGTAACTTCTATTTAAGTTTTATTAAATTCATTTACTAAAGTGTTAACAACCCTAAACCCTAAACTCTAACACAAAACTCCAAACCATAAACCCTAAACCCTAAATCCTAAGAATTTTATAACATCTTGAAAAAAAAATATAACTTTTATTTAAGTGTTGATTAAGAGGATTTACTAAAGTATTATAAAGCTTAGACCCTTACCCTAAACCCTAAGAAATTTATAATGTTTTAAAAAAGGTCTTCTAACTTTTTATTTAAGTTTATATTAAAAACATTTACTGAAGTGTTATAAACCCTAAACCGTAAACGCTAAAGCATAAGAATTTTACAACATTTTAAAGATGATTTGTAACTTTTATTTAAGTCCTTATTAAAATAATTTACTAAAATGCTATAAACCCTAAATCCTGAACCCTAAACTCCAAACCCTTATCTCTAAATGATAAACCCCAAGAATTTTATGAGTATCTATAATAAGGGACGACCACACCTACGTATGTGAGTGTAGGAGGGAGAAAAATGTGGTACATGAGATACCCTTCTTCATAAACCTTTTTCCTTTTATTTATTTTCTTCATAACTCCTCAAGGCTCCAAGGAATGAATGCATTGTGTAATATGTAGCAGCAGATACCTCCTTAAGGTGGGGTTGTTCATCCCTACACCCTAAACCCTAAACCCTTAACCCTAAACCACAAACCCTAAACCATAAACCCTAAACCCCAAATCCTAAAAACTAAACCCTAAGCATTTTATAACAGTTTAAACAGTGTTTTGTAACTTTCATTTAAGTGTTTATTAACACAATTACTAAGGTGTTGTAAACCCGAAACCATGAACCCTAAACTGAAAATACTAAAACATAAACCCTAAAAAATTTATAAAGTGTTATAAGCCCCAAACCCTAAAACCTAATCCCTAAAGCCTAAACTACAAATGTGTAACCCTAAATGCTAGATGCTAAACCCCAAACTCTAAATCCAAAACCCTAAATTCTAAACCCTAACATATAAACCCTAAACCCTAAACCCTAAACTCTAAACCATAAACCCATGACCCTAAACCCTAAACTATAAACCCTAAACTCTAAGTATTTCATACAATTTTATAAAGTGTTTTATAAATTTTATTTAAATGTTTACTAAAATAATTTACTAAAGTGTTATAATCCCTACACCCTAAACTCTAAACCCTAAAACCCTAACCATAAACCCTCAACATTTTATACCATTTTAAAAATGGTTTTTTAACTTCTATTTAAGTATTTATTAAAATAATTTACTAAAGTGTTATAAACCATAAACCCTAAACCCTATATCCTAATCATTTTATAACATTTTAAAAAGTGTTTTGTAACTTTCATTTAAGTGTTTATTAAAAACATTTACCAAAGTGTTATGAACCTTAAAATCGAAACCATCAACCCTAAACACTAAGCATTTTATAAACCTTAAACACTCTACCCTAAACCATAAGCCCTAAACCTCAAACCCTAAACCCCTTCACCCTTAACCCCAAACCCTAAACCCTAAAGCCCAAGCCTAAAACCCTAAACCATAAATGAGAAGCATTTTATAACATTTTAAAAAGCATTTTGTAAAATTTATTTAAGTGTTTATCAAAAGCTTTTATGAAAGTGTTATAAACCCTAAATTCAAAACCCTAAACCCTAAATCCCAAATTATAAATCTCAAACCATTAACTCTAAACTGTAAACACTAAGAATTTTACAACATTTTAAAAAACAATCCACAACTTTTATTTAACTATTTATTAAAAGCATTTACTGAAGTGTTATAAACCCTAAACCCTAAACCCTAAATCCTAAACATTTTATAAAGCCTAAACCCTAAACCCTAAAACCTCATGACAAGTACAAAGATCAAAATTACTTCTGTAAATACTAAACCTAGTTACATTTTATTCAACACTCCCTCTTAACTACGAAGGTATTTATAATGGTACTTGGTCATTATCAATCTAAACAATTTATCATAAGAATAATCGGATTGGTAATCGATATGCATAGCATCATAGTAACCAACATTGTTTCCATAGTAAGGCCTTGACCAAAAACTCTCTCTCATTATATCAGAGCACAATGTTGGAAAGACCAATGATCATAGACACATTAATCATTGTCTCTCAAGGTACATACCCATCGAGGTGTTCACTGAGTATGACCTTATAGGACTATTCTTATCTTTGGTTCATAACACCAAAATAATATAGATCCTCTTTCCTACTCTCGTCTTAGATGCCCTACATATCCTCAAAGAGCCTCAGATGCTAGATGATTAACTAATCCTGCATTATTTCTTCCAAAGTAAATACAAGAATGTTGTGCTTAGATTTGTCTTCATGGCCTTCACCTAGACTTACGATTTTTAGTCCTGGTTTAATGCATGACACATGAAATATAAAAACACAATTGTCACTCCTTTTTAATAAGCGGTAATGTAATCCAAGCTCCCTGTTAGCGAAGGTGGCGGCAGTGGCGGTGAAGGAGAGGTAGAAGGTAAAGGAGGAGGCAGAGGAGGAGATGGAGCAGGAGGAGGCATGGAAGGAGGCATGAGCAGTGGAGGATGTGGAGGCAGAGGATGAGTAGGAAGAGGTGGAGGCATAGGCAGAGGAACAGGTGGTGGTGGTGGCGGTGGAGGATGAGGAGGAGGAGGAGGAGGAAGATGAGGAGGCAGAGGAGTAGGAGAAGGAGGAGGAGGTGGTGGTGGTGGTGGTGTTGGTGGATGTAGAGGAGGAGGAGGAGGAGGAGGCTAAGGTATTTGAGGAGGAGGTGGATGTGGTGGTGGAGGTAGAGAAGAAGAAGGATATGGAGGGTGTGGTGGAGCTGAAGGGGGAGGAGGAAGAGGAGAAGGTCATGTTATTCGTGGAGGAGGTGGATAAGGGGAAGGACAAAGTGGAGGTGGAGGAGGAGGAGGAGCTGGATGATGGGTTTTGGATGAAGGTGGTGGTGGAGTAGGAGGTGGTGGAGGTATAGGTAGAGGTGGACGAGGAAAAGGTGAAGGAGGAGGATGACAAGGGTGTGGAGGAGGGGGATGAGGTTGAAGAGGAGCAAGAGGAGGAGGATGTGGAAGTGGAGGTGGATGTGGAGGCGGAGGATGAGTGGAGGATGAGGTGAAGTTGGATGTGGAGGTTGAGGTGGAGGAGGAGGTGAAGTTGGGGGTGGAGGTTTATCTGGAGAAGGAGGTGGAGGAAGTAGAGGAGGAGGAGAAGGTGGTGGAGGAGGTGGAGTTGGAGGTGGAGGAG
>APFE031669647.1:40825-84691 GCA_000404065.3 Pinus taeda | reverse complement strand
TATTGGAGGAGAAACAATTATATGCAAAAAGATCCAAATGTTTCTTGGAGTACAAGAGGTGGAATACCTGGGTCATATTGTATCTCATGAAGGAGTTAAGGTAGACCCTAGCAAAATTAAAGCCATTAAGGAATGGAAAATCCCCACATCCATAAAGAATCTGCAAGGATTTCTCGGGTTGACAGGGTATTATTGCAAGTTTGTTAAGAATTATGGGAGAATAGCAGCACCTCTAACAACATTATTGAAGAAAGATGCATTTTCATGGACTCCGAAAGCAACAAAGGCCTCTGAACATCTTAAGAGGCAATGTGCCAAGCAATGGTCTTAGCTACACCAGACTTCACAAAAACCTTTCTTGTGGAATGTGATGCCTCAGGAAATGGAATTAGTGTTTTTTTAATGCAAGAAGAAAGACCCATTGCTTTTGAAAGTTGTCCAATCAAAGGAAAGTATTTACACTTTATTTATGAGAAGGAAACGTTGGAAATACTACATGCACTTAAGAAATGATGACCTTACCTAATGGGAAGACACTTCAAGGTAAAAATGGATCATGATAGTCTTAGATACTTTTTAGAACATGGATTATCTTCAGAAGAGAAGCAAAAATAGGTCACAAAGATGTTGGGTTATGACTTTGAAATCATCTACAAAAAAGGGAAATAAAATGTTGTTACAGATGCACTCTCAAGAAAGGATGAGGATGTTGAAGCATTTCTTTGTGCAATTTCTATTATCCAATCGGATTGGATAAACGAAGCAAGGGATGAATGGAATAATGACGAAGAAATGTGGGAACTCATTCAAAAGTTGCAACAAGATCCTAGTACATATGATACATTTAGCTATAAAAATGATTCGTTATGGTACACAGATCACTTATACCTCTGTAAGAACTCCCAAATCAAACAAAATATTCTTCTAGAATTGCACACCTATCTCTTAGGAGGGCATTCAGGATTTTTGTAAACTTACCACAGGGTTAAGAAGGGATTTTTTTGGGATGGCCTTAAATCTGATATTCAAAAGTTTGTGGCGGAATGTTTAGTTTCTGAACAAAATAAAGTTGAGACAATTAAGACCCCAGGTATATTACAACCTTTATCCATTCCAAGTAAATCTTGGGAGGAGGTTTCAATGGATTTTATCACAGGTTTACCCAAGTCTGAAGGAAAGAGTGTCATCATGGTGATAGTTGATAGACTTACCAAGTATGCACACTTTTGTGCATTATCTCCTCCATTTAAACCCAATACAGTTGCTACTGCATTTATGGAAACAATTCAAAAGCTACATGGAAACCCAAAGATTATTGTAAGTAACAGAGATCCTATTTTCACTGGAAATTTTTGGACAAAATTATTTTCTTGTCTAGGTACTTAGTTAGCTCATAGATCATATTATAATCCTCAATCTGATGGGAAAACTGAGATAGTGAACAAATGTTTGGAATGATATATTCGTTTCTTTGTATCTGATAAACATACACAATGGGTCAAATGGTTGCCTCTAGTTGAATGGTGGTATAACACTTTGTTTCATACTGCAGCAAAAATCACCCCATTTATGGAACTTTATGGATATCATCCACTGTCCATCACATCATACTTAAGAGAAAATTCTAAGGTTCAAGTAGTGGAAGATCACATCGAGCGTCAACAAAAAGTTCTCCAACTCTTAAAGGATAACCTGACATTGGCGCAGAATAGAATGATATAATAGGCAGATCAACATCGCAACGAAATAAGTTTTTATGTAGGTGACTGAGTATTTTTACAACTACAACCATACAAACAAATGTCCCTCAAGAAAGCTAAGAAGGATAATGAATTATCACCAACGCATTATGGTGTGTACAAGGTGTTGGAAAGGATTGGTAATATGGAATACAAATTGGAACTTCCTGCATCTTCCCGAGTGCAACCAGTTTTCCATGTTTCATGCTTAAATAAGGTTATAAGTGACAAGCTCCCAGTTCAAACAATATTGCCAGAACTTGACGAGGAAGGAAAAATCATATTGGATCTTGAAGAAGTCACTGAAACAAGAACTCGACAGTTATGAAATTGATCAATTTCAAAGTATCTCATCAAGTGGAAGAACTTACCCGCTGAAGATTCCACATGGGAGGATGAGAATTTTATACAAAAGCATCCATAACTACTCAAGTGTTTAGGACAATACTTTTTTGAAGGAGAGGGGCATGTTAGGTCCCTATAACACTAGTGTATTCCCTTATTATTAATGTCATTGTAGCCCCTTATTGTTATTGTTGTTCCCATGTTGTCCCCATATTGTTATTATTGTGCCCCATAGAAGCCCACTATTGTTATTGTTGTGCCCTTACATTATTATTGTTATGTCGACTCTGATTATATTGTGACCCCTTAGACTCTTATATATAGAAATGATGTCTTTTCATTTGTATCATCCAAAAATTGTTCATTTGTGTAATGTAAAGGAGGTTGCCCCCTCGAAGAGGATACTTTTGAAGTCGTTGATCTAGCTCATTATTTTATTTTGTGAGTTGGTTGCATAACATTACTTATAGAAAATATTACATCTTAGATCGGATTCCAAAATAAAATACATCTACAAAATAATATTTGTTTTGAAAAACACGGGTATTTTTAAATATAGAGGAAAAATAGGAAAATCTGCTGAAAAATGTTGTGTTGTTGAGGCTATGTAGGAATCTGGTGTTGATTGTTGCTGCTTGATGGAAATGTTGTTCCTTTCATACTAAAAAGCCTGAACTACATTTACACTTCATTCAACCAAGTCTAGTAGCCAATCCCACCTTTCTTCACTTGGGATAGAAAATCCAATCATATTCTTGAATCTTTCATTCACCTTAGTGTAAATGTCAAAAGTACAGTTATTTACAAAAGGGTGGTGGACTTCATGCTAGAGATTCAAATCAAATTGTATTCCCTATATGAAATCTTCACCACTGATAACACCTTTGGCTTTTTCAAATTTGGAGGCATCAACACCAATGTTACACAATTGTTCTTGATAGTTTTCTAATGGGATTAATTTTCCATTATAATTTCTCAATGTAGGCAAGCCATTTTCCTGCAACACAATGAATTTCCTATTGAATTTTTTGACATGAAATTCAAGATACATGCATTTGTTTTGTAATTGCATCATCAGATTCTTCTTTTTCAAGACCCTCTTGATCTCCATGATTGTTGTTGTTTTGACTGGAATATTGAGGTCTTCAAGTTTGTCCTTGGTTTTGGAATTCAGTAACGTGATGATATTTTGTTCTTCCTCTGGCCTGTGCTCCAAATCCACCTTTGTGTTTTCTATGACTACCTTGACTCTATGTACAAGTTACTCCTGTTCAAAAATAATTTTTATGGAAGGTCATATATATGTTATATTGGCATATTCTACCAATTTTTTTTAGCCTCAACTAAAATTTGTATTACAAAGGATTGATCTTCATATTTCTACACCTGTTGCATGAATCTATAATTTTTCTGCAATTCTGACATATATGCATTGTCAATTTTATTTTTACTTTCCTCCATCTTGGCCTTACCTGAGTAGAAGGAGTAATAGGTGTCCTTGATAAGATTACTGTGGCTAGCTGCTTTATGTTTCTTTCATCTATAGTTTCATCCTGAATAGTTATTATTTGAGATCTAAACAGAGGATTAATTGGCGAATCTAATTTTTGAGTAGCCTTAGGGTCCTTCTTCTCTTTCCCTTTTCTTCTCCTTCTCTTTAGAAATAGGTGTCTGCATGGATGACTGAGTGGCCAACCGTTATTAGGCTTCTTGTAAAGTACCTTCTATCCATTCCTCCTGAGTGGCATATTGATCAATCTTAGGCCTCAGTGTGTGTGCATAAGTGGTGCCTAAGTTTATAAATAATACCCTAAGGATCATATGACCAAGAGAAGCTGAGCTTGAACTTCAATTGGCTCAAAATTACATCTATTTATTTTGTGGAAGCTCTGGTATTGATAATGTATTGTCCTATGTGTGATTTGAGTTTAAATTGTGCCTTCTTCTTGTAGGAAACAAAGTGCAATTCATCCATGTTTAACATTTGCCTGTTATACTCCAATGGAAAAATCCTGATAGGTACAAAAAGTAGCAATCTATATGGAGGCAATTCTGACCCATAAACTATGATTTCGGTGTAGTTATGGTATAAATACCAGTCTCCCACTTTGGCCTGCTCTGATAAGTGAAAAAAATTCTTAATCTTAGGAGAGATCCTTGGGATCACATCGCTACTTAACAAAAATAGTGAGGTACACAAGAATTTGTCAATAAAATCTGTATAGGAATACTCCTCTAGGTTATTTCTAACCAGAGAAATCCAGTTAATGACTGACCAAGGGTTACCTTCACTATCCGTTTTTTGTAAAGGGAATTTGAATTTATCTTCTTGATAATATAACATAAGATAAACTAGGACTGACTGGTATTTGAAAACACCTTCTTCTTTGTAATTAACTAATTGTTCATGGGTTTCATTCGTTAAAAATTGACTATAGCTGAAAAGTCGAGAGGGTTGTTTACCAATTTCAAAAGTGGATAGAAATCCTAATACTATTTCACCTACCCACTGATCGGTATAATATTCAAGCAATTGAGTTACTATGGAAATTACTTGCTTGGACATCTTAGGAAAGATAGAAGTTGGATATGGGAGACTAGTCCTAGGTAGCTCAACATTCTTAGGAAGAATTTTTTTGAATATCTTGGCTCTCTGAGGGAAAGTGATTTTGTTATATAATTCCATTAAGATTTCAATAGAAAAATGGTGATGGGAAGGTTCATATTTAATTTGTAGGGCCTCACAGATGGTTTCAGGAGAAACAAAGAAGATAACTTCATCACTTTGGGAAATGAGGACCCTTTGACTAGGTAAATACCTAAAGTGACCCCAAATAGAGAATTTTGGGAAGGATGAGTATGGGGGAAGAAGAACTATGGGAGAAAGGATTCCCATATGTTTAATTCATCACTCTTGTCCATATACTTTTCCTTGGCCCATTTGTGTAGATCATAAAGGTTAAATTCTGAAATGGTTTCTGTGATTTTGTGCTAGGTATCTACTAAAGGGGCTTTGTCAAAATCTTGAACTAGGGGAATAAGGGGATTGTTCTTTGCGGCCTTTCCTTTTCCCTTACATTTCGACATTTTATATGACAGAGAATCAGGTACATAATGAAAATGCTAAGAATATTTGGATGGAAACTCTGACAAAATAAAGCTTCACATAAAAGAAACTTTTAAGCATAGGGTTACTTGCAAAAGTTGTCCACTGTATGTTGGGAGAATTGTTTTTCAACACTTGGTGACGGAGAGTTCTTTGTTCTGTATAATTAGATAGTTAGCAAAGGAACTAAATAATTGATGTTACAGGGATTTATATAATTAAGTGAATTGAGTGCATAATAGCCAATCAAATGTCTTTGGAGTGGGGGCTTGATTAACAAAACGGGTATATGGCGGGAGTAAATGTTGTAACATTCATAAGATCTTGCGAGAGATTTCAAACGCTAATGGATAGGTGACGTGGACGGATGATGATGTGGTAGGGCGGGTGGAAAAATTCATGTGGTAGGAGGTAATGGTTTTGCGGTGGAAAATATGTTGCGGAGGATATAATCGTTGGCGGGAGCGGGTTGGCAGAGGATATAATCTTTGGTGAGAGCAGAAGTGGTTTTTCGGGGGGGGGGTTGGCGGCAGGCGTCAATGGTTTATGGTATTAGGAGGTGACCCCTCGAAATCCTTCAACGCCCACCATGTATGCCTCGGCAATTTGGGCAGAGACCGCTTTTCACCCCCCCAACCCCCAATCATGTTAACCATCGGGAGTGCGAGGTGGGGGGTGGGAGGGGGGACGAAAATGTTCATCTACCATTGATCTCGGCAAAGAGAATCGAAGTTGTTACCTCCAGCGCGGACATTATTTGCATGCGAAAAGATTATTGTGTCATATCCTAACTTTATAAAATGCGATAAAAACATCAAAATTGATTATCCTAAGTTTTAAATTAGCAACAAATTTAATATTTCTGAATCTGATAACAAATTTCAGAAGTGGTCATTGTTGCTTCAATCCATTTTTCAAGACTGTGAATTCTACATCAGTGTACAATCCAACGAACCATATTCAAATATGTTAAGAGCAACATAATTAATGCATGGAAGCAAGGAGCCAACGTACCAGAGATAATAACATAACTAGCATGCAACAAAGCACCAGGAGTTTAATTCCAACATGTAAGAGGAAGATTGTGCGCAGAGAGATTTGAGATTCAAAATGAATTTCAAACTAAATTTGAGGGGACAGAGGGAAAAGCAGGGAAAATTTTAGGAGTTACGAAAGAAGAAAATTAAAGTGGGACCAGTGGATAAGAGCGTTATGGTTCAAGGACATAACAAGAGAGAATGGTGGTAAGATGATAGAGCAGGGTTACTCTACTCAACAAAATGACAAAGATTTACTTCCTCAAACAGTTGTTTTGATGCCTTTTACAAGAGGATGTTACAATGATATATGATAGCTGAAGGGTCACCAAATTAGAAAATTGGTAGAGGGATAGTCACCATGTCGAGCTAAAGTTAAGCTCTATTGTAGTTTCTATTTCTTTTTGGAAATGATAATTATTATGGCTTGTTTCATTGGGTCTACTTTCAATGCTCCGAGCTACACAAGATTTTGGATGAATCAACGTTCACTCAAAAACACAATGGTGAAAATAATAGCATTCTATCATGGAAGAGTCAGGCAGCAGTCGAGGTGCTCCTGTAACACAAACAACACAAGCCATCTCTTCTATCTAAGGAAAGTGAGAAGAAAGAAGGGCATACATTTCATAGTTTACAAAGACTAGAGTTCAATGCAACATACACCATTCTTTTAATGTCATCTCTTGAATGGATGAGACCTCATGCAGAATGATATTGTGAATCAAATACGTGGGTGTGAAGATATGTCAATTCAAACTCAACAGTTATAAGATATTTTGTCATTACTATCCACCATGATTATAATAGCCATCTCCAAAATGACACTCGGATGCTTTCCACAGCAAAGAATGCTTTCGCAGTAGAGAATTCTTTCGGTTGGAGACAAATCACCATACAATGCAAATTTTGTTGCTCATCATGATAAATAATAGTCTGGTCCCATGCTTCATAAGTTCTTAACCCTACATCTCTTATTCCAAATCTCAATGCCACTAGGGAACTTGACGAAACCTGAACCAAGCTACCCAAAACCATGTAATTCAATGCTTAATTCACAAAATACAAGGCCATAGAATAATGCAGTGAATGCATAGAGAATTAGGTGAAAAACTAGCTGGGTAGGTCAGAACAACTTGAAAATGATGCCCCGGGAAAGACTGGCATGGAGGAAGAGTAATAAACACGTAGTGTTGTGAGAGTGAATAAGGAGGAACGATTCTACAGGGGATGGTAGAGCTGTAACAATAGCAGAAAAGAAGCAAAGGAGTTACAACTGAAGAAAAAAATATATCTTTGGAAAATAGGCAACTTTAATTTAGCTTCAAATAAATTCAGTAGTGCAGGTCAATGGAACAGTGTGCAGTAAGAAATATGCAGGCACACAACAATGGTTTCTGACACATAGGAAGGCGGAATTGACATTTAGAGAGTCCAAAAAACAAGTGGCTCAAATTAGAGCAGGGCCAGAATTCTCTTGCAACTTTGGTACCATGTTAAAGACAACCATGGTGAAGACAAGAATTTGAATGATCAACATTAAATGCTTTATTATTCATGATATATTTATAATACATTGGAGTGACCCTTGGTTTCATATTCCAAGTGGTCCCTTGGACTCCCTTTAACTATTCAGCTTCCACACCAACCCTCAGAGGATTAGATGTCCAACATATACAACCAACAATATTTGTGTTAATAAAAGTTATTATATATAGCATAATTTTCAAAATATAGCCCATTTCTGGTGAAGGAACCCCATTAGCCCCACGCTCATGTCTAGAGGGGATGTGATACTACAGATGTCACATAATAAATAGGTGAGGGAGCCTTTATAGGGCATGCCCTTTATGGTTATTACTAACCTCCACCACAACTAATTGCTTTGTCATGTATAGATCTATTCATGCAACCTCACTCAACCTTCCTTGCCACCTATTTGACTTATGAGTTGTCACCCCATCAAGGAAAAAATTATAAAATAAGTTATTTAAATTTAAGAATTAATTAATTTTAATATAAGATTTTCTTTTTTTTAATATCAGAATGATTTATTTAAATTTACGAAAATAAGTTTACAATAAAAAATCATAATTAAAATTATTTCTTTTTAATATTATTGACTATTTTTCATCATTAATTAATTATTTTTAGTAGTGTGATTTTTTTTAATGGAAACAATGAATTATAAAGTGATAAATTAGTCATTACAGTATTTGTGGAATGTGAAGAAATCCATGAATTTATACCGTGATAAGGGAAGCTAGACTTGTCATTAACATAATTGCAAAATCAAAATTCTGAGGAGAGATTAAAATAGGACAAAAATGGATTAGTTACAGGTTAGTAGTAAATTATTTATCAACTACAGATTTTCTAAAATCCCTATACTAACAATTCCTTGGGTTTTCTAAAATCCCCAAACCCACAAACAAATAAACAGATAAAGTCTAAAATATTTCGATTTGAGGTATATGTGTAGCTCCAAGTGTGTGTATTAACCTACAAATAAGTTTGTAAGATTTAACCTCGGATAGGTGCTAGATTCAACGTGGAAATAAACTTCCAAAAATCGTTTGGTTCAAAGCAAACTCCAAAAGTCTCTTGAACATAAAATTTTAAAATTCAACTTGAAATAGTTACAAGATTCAACGAGGAAATAAACATTTGAAAATGAATTGGTGTAAAATTGAATTCAAAACATTGTATACATAGATATAAATCTTTACCCACAAAAATAAACACCTAGATTATGCATAAATTGGTATCTTGAACCATAAAAACAAACTGACTATTATGCATAAGTTTGAATTCAAAACCTATGACACATTACAGGAACAAACTAGATCAAAACATATTGCACATTTACAGGAACAACGCATAAAAATGATACGCCTTAACTTCAAATGGTTTGGGATAAACTTGAACTCAAAACCATACATAGATAGAAAACCCCTCTTCTACATAGACCTAGATTCTTAATCACAAAAAAAGAGAGATATGTGCCGCTAAAAACACTATACATCAGCTTCAACTCAAATGCATGTATAAGATATTCATCCTTAACCATAAGAACAAACTGGTTATATGCACATAGAAAAGTTATGCCTAAACTTCAACAGTGTGGGTAAACTTATACTTAAATCCTCTTATTCATGAACATAAATTGTTAATCACAGAAACAAACCTCTCTTATACATTGATGTAAATATTTAATCACAAGATGAAACTAGATGTATGCACATAAATCTAAATCTCACACATAAATATACATCTTTAACACAATATCAGACCCCTATGAATATATACACATAAAGTAGTTACACAAAAATTTGAACTTGAAACCTTTTTAAACATTTATCAGATATGAATCTCTAACTACAATTACAAACTAGATTAATGCCTAAACATGAACTCAAAACCTATGGATATGAATACTTGGCAACAAGAACAAACACAAACCAAATTATGAAAACAAAAATTACGCTATGCATTTATTTAGACCAAAACTTCGAAAGTGGAAACAATTTAAACTTCATATACATAGCAAAACAAGGATAAAGACTCAAACTTCTAAATTCAAAAAGATTCAAACTTCAAAAGCCTACCAAAATAAGTATAAAGATGAAGCCATTCTCTTATTACAAATTCCAACTCAATTTCTGCTAAAAGATAAGGAGTATACAGTTTGACAATTTCTAAATTCTAACTATCCAATTAGAAAACACAAAAATGCTTAATTAATCACTCGGAGGGAATTAAATATGAAAATATTTTTGACACTCATTTACTATATAGAAAAGGAGATTAAAGATCGATGAAAAGACATTATGAAGTACAAATTACTCACTAAAGATAGGAAAACCAGGGGAAAAACAATTGGAATTGTCGATAATAGAGATGCTCTAACCTACCTAGATTAAAATTGTGGTAAGGTTAGACATTTCCAGTGCCGCCACTTGGAGGAGGGACATAAGTGTATTGATTGGGCCTTTAGCGGGTTGGTAACTCCAATGGAACAGAAAAGTTAAAGATGATAACATAACTCTAATGACAAAAAGAGTGAAGCCAAATAATCGATCTGCAATGAAAATAAATTAAAAAATCAACAGAGTTGTTTTACTACCCAACACAAACCAGCTTAAACTCTAGATTATATACCTCAAGTTGTGAGACAACAACTAGGGGGTCTGGTGGGCCGACAACAATTTAACTTTTCAGAAATGTTCGCAACCATTCACGAAGAATTTTAAAATTTTATTTAAATTTTGTTAAACACCTGTAGAAATCAAAATTGAATTTTTTTTTTTTTTTCATAAATTTAACCTAACACTTCTCAGATGTACTAGAGACCACTTGAAGGGTTGTGACGTGTTCAGTTTTGAACATTGACGGCCATATGAAATGATGAGTGATACGATGTTGATTTCTAAATAATACAATACGTTATGCATTTTGGGCGGACTTAATATGTGATTGGTTATTCACAATTGAAAATTAAAATTGAAAGAGTGTCATATTTCAGTTTCGAAAATTAATTTTATTTTAATATTTGAATTGAAAAAATCATGCTTATACTTTTTATTAGGTCTTTTATTATACTATTATGCGTAAATTTCAAAAGGAAATTTGTGTTTTCAAATTATGGTGGAGAAATATTGAGGCTTGTAGGAGAAGAATTTAATGGAATTTTTGTTTTTTATTTTTTTATAACCATAATGGATTTTTTTTTCTTTATTACAAGTAATTTGTATAATCATTTTAAAAAAATTGTAATAAAGTTTTGATTGGCAATTTATTAAAATGGGAATATAGATTATTGCATATGGAAATGTATTAAGATCTTTATATTTAAATTTTAAAAGTACGAAATATAAATATAAGGAACTTAAGTTTAAAATAGTTTTATTATTTTAGTTAACTAGTTATCAATTGAGATAATATTTCAACTAAACACCAATTTAAAAAGCTAATTAGTTGAAGAGAATCTTTTCACTAACTAGCTCTAAACAATCTCCTAAATTCTAGGAACAAACTCTTTTTGGTAGAGACTAGAACTCTACCAACAATGACCAATAAACCAAGCAATAAATATGATCACACACATAAGACATGTAAGAAATATATACTCCAACAAATAAAAATATAATATTGTTTTGAGAATATCACTACAATGTCCCATCAAAAATTTAAAAATGTAACTATTTAAAACTTCTGACATATCATTTTTCCCTATAATAAATATCAAATATTAGAATCTTCTTTTAGTTTAATCATTTTTGCATATGTGCATTATATGTATTATAATGCATAACATCATTTATAATAGAATGTTTAAATTAAATACCAATTATTTAGTATAAATTTTTAAGAATAAATAACCAAATTGTTCTTCTTTTGATCCTCGGTGTGCATGGTCTTGCCTTACTATTGAATAATATTGAATAGGAAAAACATGTTAATGTATTGTTATACCCGCCACAAACCATTCGTATTTAGTTTTTCTTTTGACTGGGCATTAGTTTGTCTTTGACAAATATTAAATAGAAAAAAGATGTTAATGTATTGTTATACCCACCACAAACTATTTGCATTTAGTTTTGCTTTTGACTGGGCATTAGTTTGTCTTTGATAAAAAAAATTATGATGTTTATAATTAATTTAACAATAGGAATTCAATTTTTGTTATTTATTATTATTATTTAATTTATTTATTCGTAAGTTGGTTGGTTGATGTCTTAATATGGGTTGTTTAGTAAGTTCCATTTTTATTAGTTACTTATTTTTTATTTTTAGTTTTATTTAACTTTTTTATTTTTTCTATTATTTCTATTTTCATGAATTATAATTTTTTCACAATATTTTCAATTTAAAGTGACTTATTATTATATTAAAAGCATATTTTAACAAGTCTAATATGCAAAATTGTTGCTTCGTACCTGCCTCTTATGCAAAAGGTAGGCAAAAAGTAATGGATAACAATTATTGAAATTTTGAGCAAATTCATAAATCTAATAATGAAACACATTTGACTACTAGGAAGGAAAGTAATGAAACTAATTAATGGATTAAATAACTTTGGAACCAAATAGAGATAAGTGCATAGATAATTTTGGATGAAATATTAGCCCCAACATCATCATTTGTTATGAAAGTTAACACTTTATTGAAATGTGTTTGTGCATATTTTATTCTATCTTTAGCTTGTGGGACCAAAAAAAGAGGAGAAGTTACAATGTCTAATATTTTTATATTAAATAATGTATATATATGATATAAATAAAATAAATAATTTTTTTAAAAACTAATTATTGTAACAAACTATTTATTTAACTTTAAATTTGTATTCATCCTAATCTATCGACAAATTGATGCAGGAGCATCCAGCTCTGAGGAGACGGAAGTTGGCTGACAGTCTCACAACGATGCATTCATAAATTCATGGCTAAACAGGCGTAGGCTTGTCAAGTCATTTTACATTATTTTAATTATTTTATTTTATCATAAGACATTAGGAGTAGGTCGATTGGAAGTCATGGGTTATTTCTGTTTCAAGTATGAATTGTGGACAGTAAGATAAACTGACAGTTAATTAGTTCCTTTTTATTAGTTAATTAGCTCTTTACAATTGTATTAGTTAAGGCATTTCAGAAACTGGTAATTAGTTACAATAATCTGTTAGGATAGTTCCAACTAAACTGAACTGTATTGATTCAGAAATGTTAAAGGAGGAACGAAAATCATTGTAGGGGATTCCCCCGAAGAACAAAGAAAAAGAAATATAGATACAGTCATTCTCATCTAACATTGTTTTCATTTATCTTTTCTATTTCGAAATATAGCATCACTGTACAATCAAATTAAATGCAACATAATATGTTTCCTGCGAAATAATGTGAATTTGAAGTAACAGACAGAGCACCAACGAGGAGAACAAACAGCACAAGTTGTAACTGTAACTTACAGAACAGAAGACGGGGACTGCGAATGCAGCCAACTAAACAGGCAAGTGAAGTAACGAACAGTGCAAAACAAGCAGACAAATACCATTGTCAACAAAACGAGAGTTCAGGCACGCAGATGCAAAATTACAGGTAATTCGAATCCTAACCATTTATCATTTGTATAAACTTATCAAACGCCGGAGGAAGTATATTACAGCCAGAGATCAAAAGGAATACAGTAGGAATCACCAGCAAACCGGCGGATGAGGGTTTGAGTAAACCCTAGGGTTCCACAGAACCGGACAGTAAAATAAAATTTACAGACAGAGGGTTTCAAAACCCTGAATATTCTTCACAGGAAAATACCACAACGTTGACCTACAACTTGAGTGCCGAGGCAGCAAAAATTTCCAAGAAGGGTTTTAATGCCCAACTAGCAACTAAGATACAGACGCAAGGACAAAAACCAGTGAACAGAGCTATCGAAGAACTACACAGAAACTAACATTTTATGCACAGGTGACAAACTAGTAACGAAGAAAGACTTAAGGGCTTGGAATAAATAACAGTCTAAAACAAGGAAAGACACTACACGGAAGAATACGAGCGGAGGAACTCGACAAAGACGTGGAGCACACCGAGCCTGCAAATCCCATGACTTGGAACCACCTGCAACCACAGTAAAAGCAGGTTAGCGCAAAGAGATAACACAAATAACAGTTGAAGTTCAAAGTGCCGAACGAAAACTTGAAGAAATTCTCACCTGAATCTAAGAGAAATAAGTCAGAGACCACCATTACCTTCAAACCCTGGAAGACTAGTGTCGGATACGTTAGAACCAGAAAAAGGAGGGCGAGAATAGTTCAACAAGGAGCCTTAAAATTACCCGAGGAACCAGATTTAAGCGCGAGGGCTGGAGAAAGAACCTGACAGCAGACGAACGCATTAACCCATGGAATAGAACAGTGAATAAATGGACAGAAACTAGACAAATAGAAAGTAAGTTTCAGCTATCATCGTGCTACACAAGGAGTATGCTCGCAGACCATAAAATCTTACCACCATAGTTTCGAGGAACCAGAAGAATCCATCTAGACAGCGTGCGGGAATAGAACAACAGAAAAAACCAGAGCTCTCACAGTCACAGAACAGCCAACGAGACAGTGAAAAGCAAAAATGAGAAATGATTAGGGTTTGAATTGACAAAAGAGCACCACGTGAAGGGAGACCGACAGTTGGAGGTGAACAACCGGTAGGGTCCGTCGAAATCCTAACTCATTCCCAAGGAGGCGTACAACCGAGCAGGTCAACCATAAATTCGGCCAGGACAAGGTCTTGTCGAAGCAGAGATAGTTTATTAATTGGCGGGTGGTCATCGTAAGGGGCAAAGATATTTTATTAATTGGCGGGAGGCCATCATAAGTGGTATCAGAGTTGGTTTCTTGAGTTAGAACTAATGGAACAGGTGGAAGAACAAGTGGAACAGGTAGGAGGTGAAGCAAGAGGAAGAGGAAGAGGAAGAGGAAGAGGAAGGGGACGATTAGTCCACAGGCCGGTAGATGTTGGATTGCGAGAGGAGATACGAGTTTTGCGTGAAAGATTGGCAGTGATAGAAGCTGTGGGAAGAAGAAACCCAGCAGATAACAGTGATGAAGAAACAGTTGAATCGGAGGAGGATGAGTACGAGGGAGTGACACCGGAACTTAGATTATTGAAGTCAGTTTTGCTGTCCAGTCATAAGCCAAGACATGAGTTGCCTACTTATGATGGGAGTTTGTCTGCAGATGTGTTATTAGATTGGCTGAGTGAAGTTAATAAATTTTTTTGAGTTTGATGAGACCAGTGAAGACAAACAGGTGAAGTTTGCTGCCACCAAGCTGAAAGGACATGCGTCCTTATGGTGGGACAGCGTTCAGGCATAAAGAAGGAGACTAAACAAATAGTCAATCAAGAAGTGGGCCAGAATGGAAGCAAAGCTGAAGGAGAAGTTCCTACCGAAAGATTATCAGATTATGTTGTACAGGCAGGTACAGAACCTGAAACAAAGAGGAATGATTGTTAGGGAGTTTACAGAGGAATTTTATAAATTGAATCTGCGAGCAGGGTATGTGGAAGATACCTCAGAAAAAACAGCCAGATTTGTAAATGGCTTGAGAGGGGAGATTTTGGATGAAATTGGTATCCTTTCACCACAGACATTGGATGAGGCCTATCAGTTTGCGCTGAAGGCAGAGGAGAAAATAAACAGGAAACAGAACACCAAGAGAGGAGGTGGTTCTGGCAGGGGGAAAGGCAAAATTTATGGCAGAGGTAGAGGTGCAAACCCAAGTGAGGAAGGCAACAGTTCCAAATCTGCTGGTACAACAGATAAGGACAACAGCAACAGGGAAGGACGACCAGCTCAGAAAGGACGAGGATTTGGTCGAGGCAGGGGAACTGTCCAGTGTTACCGTTGTCATAAATTGGGACACAAGTCTTATGACTGTCCTGAAGGTGAACCAGCAGGCGGGAGAGGAACCTATGTTGCTCAGCCAGAGGATGCTGAGGAGGCACCTCAAGAAGCAGAGAATACACCTGAAACAGGCGAAGCCTTGGTGTTAAATAAAGTGCTGTTAAAGCCAGCAAAGGAAGTTGCAGAACCAGATCAGCGAAAGGCTTTGTTTCGCACTATTTGCAAGTCACGGGGTAAGTGTTGTAAGTTGATCATTGACAGTGGGAGTACCGATAATTTGGTAGCTGTGGAGATGGTGGAGAAGCTAGGATTGAAGAAGCTGAAACATCCCACTCCCTACAAAGTATCGTGGCTGCAGAAGGGGCATCAACTGTTAGTTGATGAACAGTGTGAGGTGGAGTTTCAGATCGGTAAGTACAAGGACAAGATCCTTTGCGATGTGATGCCAATGGATGTATGTCATTTGCTTTTAGGACGACCTTGGCAGTTTGACAGGAGTGCAGTTCATGATGGGAAAACTAACTGCTATAAGTTTGTGAAAGACGGGATCAAGCATACGCTTGTACCCATCAAGGAGGAAAATACAGCAGAAGCTAGTGGAGTGAAAGCGCTGCTGTTAGGTGGAAAAGAATTCCTAAAACAGATTGAGGACAGTGAGATAAATTTTGCTGTCATAAAGAGACCAAGAACAGTGGTACTCCACACACAGATTTTAGATTTACCCGAAGAAGTTCAGAGGTTGCTGCAGGATTTTGGAGACATTGTGGTGGATGATCTTCCATATGAGTTGCCACCGAGGAGAGGTATTAGTCACTGCATTGACTTTATACCAGGGGCAAGCCTGCCAAATAAAGCAGCTTACCGCATGAGTCCCAAGGACCATGAAGAGATTAGGAAACAGGTCCAAGAGTTGTTGGATAAAGGTTTGATCCGCGAGAGCATGAGCCCATGTTCAGTACCTACTGTTTTGGCTCCAAAGAAAGGAGGAGAGTGGAGAATGTGTACGGATTCCAGGGCTATTAACAAAATTACTGTTAGGTACAGGTTTCCCTTACCAAGGATGGACGATATGATGGATTGTTTGAGTGGAGCGGCCTACTTTTCAAAGATTGACTTGAAGAGTGGATATCACCAGATCTGGATTCGTGAGGGAGATGAATGGGAAACTGCTTTCAAGACAAACGAAGGCTTATACGAATGGTTGGTGATGCTGTTTGGTTTGAGCAACGCTCCCAGCACGTTCATGCGTCTGATGAATGAAGTGCTAAAGGAATTTAACGGTAAGTTTGTAATAGTTTACTTGGACGATATTCTGATTTTTAGTAAGACTAAGGAGGAGCATTTCAGGCATTTGCTGAGTGTGTTGAGAAAATTACAGCAGAACAAGCTGTTAATTAATTTGAAGAAATGTACCTTCTTTCAGCGAGAACTAATATATCTGGATTTTGTTATTGCGGAGAATGAATTAAAAATGGACCCGGAAAAAGTGGCAGCTATAGTTAGCTGGCCTTCTCCTAAAAGTTTATTTGAAGTTCGAAGTTTCCATGGACTTTCCAGCTTTTACAGGAAGTTCATCAAAAATTTCAACGAGATTTGCACACCAATGTTGGATACGATCAAGAGAGTGAATCAGCCATTTCACTGGACTGAAGCAGTAGAACACAGCTTTCAGATCTTGAAGAAGAAGATTACTGAAAGACCCGTGTTGAGACTGCCTGATTTCAACAAACTTTTTCAAGTTCGTTGCGACGCCAGTGGTACAGCCATTGGGGCAGTTCTTAGCCAGGAGGACAGACCAGTTGCTTATTTCAGCGAAAAGCTAAATGAAAGCAGACAGAAGTACTCGACCTATGATAAGGAGTTTTACGCCATTGTACAGGCTTTGAAACATTAGTGACATTATCTATTGGGTAATGAATTTGTTTTATTTTCTGATAATTCTGCGTTACAGTACATTATGCAGCAGCATAAATTGAACCATAAACATGCAGCTTGGGTTGAGTACTTACAAAGTTTCACGTTTGTACTAAAACACATTAGTGGGCAATCAAATAAGGTAGCAGATGCACTTAGTAGGAGAACATTACTGTTACAGGAGAGCACAATGCAGATCTTAGGAATTGAACATTTAAAAGCGCTGTATCCGACCGACACCGAGTTTATGGAAGCCTACGAGGCTTGCCAAAACCCGCTGTTACGAAATAACAGCAAGTGGCTGGACTACAATCTACAAGAAGGATTGTTGTTCAAAGGAGGGCAGTTATGCGTTCCCAACTGTTCTATGCGGGAAAATATCATACAGGAAAAACACAGCGGAGGCCTAGCAGGACACTTTGGAATTGATAAAACCATTGCTCAGGTACAACATTTCTATTTTTGGCCTAAGTTGCAGCGAGATGTACAGAGGTATTTGGCTAGGTGTAAAATTTGTCAATTGGCAAAAGGTCATAGTTAGAACACTGGACTTTATATGCCATTGCCCATTCCTAGTCGACCATGGGATTCGGTTAGTATGGATTTTGTGTTGGGTTTGCCGAAGACACAACGAGGCTTTGATTCAGTAATGGTTGTAGTTGACTGATTTTCGAAAATGGCACACTTCGTACCATGCAGGAAAACCAGTGATGCTACTTACATAGCACATCTTTTCTTTACAGAGATCGTGCGGCTGCATGGACTTCCGCGATCCATTATCTCTGATAGAGATGTAAAGTTCACAGGTCATTTTTGGAGAACACTGTGGAAAAAGTTAAATACCCAGTTGCAGTTCAGCTCTGCTTATCATCCACAGACGGACGGACAGACGGAGGTAGTGAACCGGAGTCTGGGGAATTTGCTCAGAAGTCTAACAGGTGAAAATTCCCGGACTTGGGATCGTATACTAGCGCAGGAGGAATTCGCATACAACGATTCCCCTAACCATAGCACAGGTTACAGTCCGTTCCAAATTTTGTACGGCATGCATCCGCGAGGAGTGCACGAGTTACGGGATTTGGGAAAACTGGAGAAACGGAGCACTGATGGTGAAGATTTCGCCCAAGCTATGAGCAAACTGCACGAACAGGTTAAGCTGAAACTACAGGACAGCAGTCAAAGGTACAAGCAGCGAGCTGATACAAAACACCGGGAAGTTCAATTTAATGTCGAGGACGAAGTTCTTGCGTACTTACGCAAGGAACGGTTTCCAAAGCGAGAGTACAGCAAGCTCAAGTTTAAGAAAATCGGGCCCTACAATATCATTCGCAAATTTTCTGCGAACGCTTATGAGATACAGTTGCCACCAGGGATTGGAATTTCCCCTATTTTTAACGTGGCAGATCTGTTCCCTTATGTTGTAGGTTCAACAGATAACGCAGCAGCAGAACCACCGCGGGACACCAAATTGGAAGGAGATTCATGGACGAGACAGATGCCGATGGCACCACCCGTTGAGATCGAAGGGATTTTGGATACATAGGTAGCTAAGCGCACACGCAGGAAGGAATATTTGTGGTATTTAGTGAAGTGGAAGAACCGTCCAATAGAGGACAATTCGTGGCTCAATGCAACGCAAATTCAGAAAGCAGGCTATTCTGTTGACGACCTCATGGAACGGAGCCATGACTTTTTGCCACCCCGGGAGCCTGATGCAGGAGCATCCAGCTCTGAGGAGACGGAAGTTGGCTGACAGTCTCACAAGGATGCATTCATAAATTCATGGCTAAACAGGCGTAGGCTTGTCAAGTCATTTTACATTATTTTAATTATTTTATTTTATCATAAGACATTAGGAGTAGGTCGATTGGAAGTCATGGGTTATTTCTGTTTCAAGTATGAATTGTGGACAGTAAGATAAACTGACAGTTAATTAGTTCCTTTTTATTAGTTAATTAGCTCTTTACAATTGTATTAGTTAAGGCATTTCAGAAACTGGTAATTATTTACAATAATCTGTTAGGATAGTTCCAACTAAACTGAACTGTATTGATTCAGAAATGTTAAAGGAGGAACGAAAATCATTGTAGGGGATTCCCCCGAAGAACAGAGAAAAAGAAATATAGATACAGTCATTCTCATCTAACATTGTTTTCATTTATCTTTTCTATTTCGAAATATAGCATCACTGTACAATCAAATTAAATGCAACATAATATGTTTCCTGCAAAATAATGTGAATTTGAAGTAACAGACAAAGCACCGACGAGGAGAACAAACAGCACAAGTTGTAACTGTAACTTACAGAACAGAAGACGGGGACTGCGAATGCAGCCAACTAAATAGGCAAGTGAAGTAACGAACAACGCAAAACAAGAAGACAAATACCATTGTCAACAAAATGAGAGTTCAGGCACGCAGATGCAAAATTACAGGTAATTCGAATCCTAACCATTTATCATTTGTATAAACTTATCAAACGCCGGAGGAAGTATATTACAGCCAGAGATCAAAAGGAATATAGTAGGAATCACCAGCGAACCGGCGGATGAGGGTTTGAGTAAACCCTAGGGTTCCACAGAACCAGACAGTAAAATAAAATTTACAGACAGAGGGTTTCAAAACCCTGAATATTCTTCACAGGAAAATACCACAACGTCGACCTACAACTTGAGTGCCGAGGCAACAAAAATTTCCAAGAAGGGTTTTAATGCCCAACTAGCAACTAAGATACAGACGCAAGGACAAAAACCAGTGAACAGAGCTATCGAAGAACTACACAGAAACTAAAATTTTATGCACAGGTGACAAACTAGTCACGAAGAAAGACTTAAGGGCTTGGAATAAATAACAGTCTAAAACAAGGAAAGACACGACCCGGAAGAATACGAGCGGAGGAACTCGACAAAGACGTGGAGCACACCGAGCCTACAAATCCCATGACTTGGAACCACCTGCAACCACAGTAAAAGCAGGTTAGCGCAAAGAGATAACACAAATAACAGTTGAAGTTCAAAGTGCCGAACGAAAACTTGAAGAAATTCTCACCTGAATCTAAGAGGAATAAGTCAGAGACCACCATTACCTTCAAACCCTGGAAGACTAGTGCCGGATACATTAGAACCAGAAAAAGGAGGGCGAGAATATTTCAACAAGGAGCCTTAAAATTACCTGAGGAACCAGATTTAAGCACGAGGGCTGGAGAAAGAACCTGACAGCAGACGAACACATTAACCCATGGAATAGAACAGTGAATAAATGGACAGAAACCAGACAAATAGAAAGTAAGTTTCAGCTATCATCGTGCTACACAAGGAGTATGCTCGCAGACCATAAAATCTTACCACCAAAGTTTCGAGGAACCAGAAGAATCCATCTAGACAGCGCGCGGGAATAGAACAACAGAAAAAACCAGAGCTCTCACAGTCACAGAATAGCCAACGAGACAGTGAAAAGAGAAAATGAGAAATGATTAGGGTTTGAATTGACAAAAGAGCATCACGTGAAGGGAGACCGACAGTTGGAGGTGAACAACCGGTAGGGTCCGTCGAAACCCTAACTCATTCCCAAGGAGGCGTACAACCGAGCAGGTCAACCATAAATTCGGCCAGGACAAGGTCTTGTCGAAGCAGAGATAGTTTATTAATTGGCGGGTGGTCATCGTAAGGGGCAGAGATATTTTATTAATTGGCGGGAGGCCATCATAAATAAATAATCTATGGTAGAATTTCTATGTTTGAAAAATCAAAATAATTCAGATGTAATAAAATATCTAATATAAATAGTTACAATGACTAGTATATTAAAATAAAAAATATAGTTATATAGCTTTAAATGTGAGTGCAAAAGATTCCTAAAAATTATTTTTTTTTATTTTCAAGTTATGATTAAAATTGTGAACATAAAAAGAAAATTGTATTTTTTGTAGTGTTGACTTAAATTTTATTCTTTATATTGCATCATGGTTTAATATGGAATTGTGAAAATATATAATCTAGGTAAGGTTTATTGAGGAAAATGATTGAACCTAGTTCATTCAGTAATAAAAATTAGCCAAAAATATGAACAAAATTAGCAAGGGAACATTGAGTGTTTTTTAAATTTGTGAGTTTCCATGGTTAGTAAAAGAATGGAACTTAATGGAAACTTATTTTTTGGAATATTTGTTTTTTTAAACAATTTTTAATAATAAAAAAAATGATTTTAAGAGTCAAAGCATTTTGATCCAAACTGATTACAATACACTCTACCTCAAATAAATTTAATTATAGATAATTATATATATATTAATAACAATAAAAACACACAGGTGTGTGTGTGTCTATATATATATATATATATATATATATATATATATATTAGTTATCATATTTTCTTAATTTTTGATGATGCTATTCAATAATACAATATAGTTGTTTTATTTTTGTGATGAAAACTTCGTCTTTTCTATTTTTTTGTTTCGTTGTTATATTTAAGCTAAGTAGAATGTAGCTACTATGTAACCCTTGTTTATAAATACAAGAAATTGGACCACATAGTAAATGAAAAATAAAGTATAATAATATATATATATATATATATATATATATATATATATATATGGAGAAACCATAAATACTATTAATAAATCTTAATATCAAGAATATGAGAATTAATTAGACCCAAAAATTTTCCTCTCCATAGACATCAACACCTTTTTTATTTTTATTTTAATTGTTATATATACATTTAAAAAATGTTTATAAAAAAAACAATATAAACGATTATCAATAAAATATATTTGAAACATAAATTCAATTGAATAATATAAAAACGTTTTTTTTTTCAAATTTTATAAATAGCTTCAGTTTTAATACTTGCTCATTATTCTTGGATTTGGTAATTGTTGAATGAATTTCATAGAGAAGGTTCATTGTGCCGGAGGAGCAGTGAAATGCAGAGGAGGTTCTTCATGGTAGAGGGTCAGAAAAATGTGGAAGTAAACCAAACGATTTGAAGCTTGAGCTGATCAATGTTGATCATTGAGTTTGCCCCAAGCATTATAGGCCTTGCCACTATTAATATTTGACTCTCTATGTATTTTCATTGTCCATTGAGTAGGTTGGAATATTTAAAACTCCTACTAGATTTATATACCAATTATTAAGAAAAGTGAGAATGCCATATAAATTTAATTGATAGTTTTAACTCTCGTCTATAGGGAGATCGTGGCGAACACTCGCCTCTATGAATGTAAAGTGTGATTTCAGTTTCCATTAGTAATATATTTGTGTTATTTTTCTATTTTTCCATTTATCTATTTGTGTGATTATTCTCTGTTATTGGTGTATGCACACAAATCTGTTGTGTCTCTGAACTAACTATTTGTATCAGAGCATGGTTTGAATATCCACTATGCAAGTCGCTTACTGCCATTTTGTTACCTCCGGAAGCATTCATCAAAACATTGGCCATTACCTCTGAAGCCATTCCTATTCCATGAATCATCGATCTCTGTCTCTCTGAACAAGAATGGAAGCAAATTCTGCTCAGTGACACTAAGGAGGCTATGATAAAAGACTTCATACTAATCAGAGCTCTGCAATTGGGAGAAGTTTGCCACTGAGCTTAACCAGTGTCCTCGGCGAGGTGTGCTTTCACATAACTATCATTTGATGGTGAATTCCTTTGGGTACTCAACATAACAGAGCATAGGAAAGGAGGTAGTATTTCACAAGAGTCAAAGAAATTTTGTTTTGGGGAATTTTCACTAGGAGAGGGCATATACATGACACGGATGGAAGTTTCTATTTTTGGGTGAATTTCTTTGTGGGACACTTTTCTTATAGGAAGGTTTTGTTCTGAGAGGGATTGACATAATTGAATAGGGGTACACAGAACAAAGGGATTTCTTCACTCGTTGAAGCGTGTTTAAGTTTGAGTTTAATAGAATCCTCAATGTGGCATGCCTAAATAGAACCTCGTCTCAACATTGTATACTGTTGTGCAAAGCTTCGTGCCTCACAGCCACATGGAATCTCTGGAAGGGAAACAAAACATACTTTTTTCAAGGCAGAAAAGGCGGGGGGTGAAACATCTGTGGTCCGATTGGGCTACAGAAGGAGCATGACCTGAGAAAGGGGGATTCTGACTCTTTGTCACCTCGGAGGAAATGGCCTGGATAAATAAAATCATTATGGGCGAATCATGTAAGGTATGCCTTGTTTCCACATGATATTTTTTCAAATATAAGTGTATGCCATAGTGTTATGAACCCTCATTCTGGCTTTTTTTCCTGTTTCCTGGCCTTAAGAGTATTTATCTATTAAGAAGTTTTTTCGATACTGCAAAATTATAAGGTTCATGCCTTTTTGTATAGATATAAAAAATTTCATCTGTCTAAAATTTCCTATTCTCGAACTGTCTATAGTCCATCAATTTTGGTTTTGGCTATCAGATATTTGTATTATATCCCGTCCATGCCTCGGATTCAGGTTAAGATTAGGAAAGTGTTGGCGTAACTGCAAAGGATGTTATTGTTGTTGCATAGTGTTTTAAGAAATATACAGGAAAGATATGAATACTGCATAGTTTTGCATTTCTCTGTTGACAATCTTTTAACCATTTCTATGGCGATTTCTCTGTCATATTAGTCCATCTTCAGCAGCCTTCCCCCTTACTATCTCATTACTGCACTTGAAATTCATCTCCGTCGATTTACTGTCTTCTGCATCCTCTCCCCTTACTATCTCGTTACTGAACTTGTAATTCATCTCTGGTTCCATTTTCCGCCCTGCATGGTTTTTTCTGGTTTTTCCGGTGACCGTAAATACTTCTCAGGTGACGTTTTTCTCTACATTCTAGGCGGGTGGGTGAACGCATGTTGGATGACACCAACCACATGGTAGGCTCTCGTCATTATCCCATTCCCCCACTTTTTCACTGCCAAAAGTCTTCGACCCACCTCATCCATTTCACATCCCCATACACTTGTTCTGACATCACTCATTCCTCAACATGTAGGTTGCAGTGTGGAAAGTACACTTGTATATGCATCCGATTTCAGTCTTGTACTACAACGGTGATATTTTATTACCATGTCAAAAAGGATTTATTGGAAATTTAAATGTTCATACAAAAATTCCCCTCGTAGTACGAGGTTGCGTCCTTTCCAATATTAATCCTTGTCAGTGTAATCTGTGCACACAAATTTCCTTACACCCGGATGTAAGTCATTCCCTGCCAAGTCAGTTGACGCCTTTTTCTTGATACATTTTCTGACAGACCTTGTGAATTCCTCCCTGGACACGCTCATGTCTAGGGCCACGATGGAAATTATGTCCGACGTGTCTGCTTCATCTGCTTTGGTCCACGCAACAATTGAAGCAGAAATGATACATGCTGGATCACGCCACTCGGAGGCATAGCAATCCACGTTAGATGAATTTAATATATCCCCTCTAGGCCTTCCGACACATTCATCTCAAGGTGGTGAATACGCCCTACAATGTCGAAAACATAGACAATCTCCCATAAAAACTATCCCACCTCCCCCTGTTAACAACCTTGATAGTGCCACCCTTGTGGATCGAATTATCAGCTTGCAGAAACGTGCATTAGCTGGCCATTGGTATTTCCTAGACATGGAGGATTCCTAAATGAGGAATTAGTTGGGTACAAAGTGGATATCCTTGCTAGGATACATCCCCACGATAGTTAGGCTCATGAAAAATTGGTACAGTTTCCATTTTTTGAGTATGGAGGATCTTGAGACTATCAGGTCCATTCCTTGGGTCCATGGCAAGAGTTTCCTTGTCCTACATAATTGGTACATTAGATATAATCCCCTGCATAATACCCCTTCTAATAAAATCATATGGGTCAAATTACCTGGTCTTCCGATTGAATTATGGAAAAAGGACACATTAACTTATATCGGAAATGGCATTGGCAAATTGGTCTACATGGACCTGAAATGTCTGGGTGCAAAGGACAAGAGAGTTGCCTGGATCCTAATTGAGAAGGAATACCATGGCGTTTTTCCTTATCACATCAACCTCCATTGGGGGGACATCAATCTCCATTAAAGGCTGGACTTTTGGGGGGTGCCTTTTCGTTGTTCGACCTGCCATAGAATAGGACATCTACAAGACTAGTGTCCATTCCATCCGAGAGGCCGCCTATAGGGAAGGAAAATCCTAAACAAATCAAAGATGGATTTCTCCATAAAGGAACAGACCGAAAATATTGGTCAAAGGATGGTGTCATATTAGAAAGCGACACATCCAGGTATATCTAACTGTACTTTTCCCCATAATTCTCATTTTGTAGATTCTAGGGGTATCTCCCCTATACCTATTCCATATTCGCCTTATAGCCCTCGAAAGTATGCATCACCACTTTTGGGTTGTCCAACTCAACCTAGCTCTTCCCCCCCACCTGAGCCTATCCCTTGCTAGGAAATTCCTGCCCCTTTACCTTTCATACACCCTTACAACAATATGCCATCATCATCGAGCATTACCTACGTACCCTCACCTACACCTTCCCCTACTATGGCCTTTCGAAAAACAAAAGGCAGAGAACCTTGCCTTTCTGTTACCCCTCCAAACTCTCTCGTTTCATCTTCTCCTAACTCGGTGGGAAGCGACCTAGATTTTCTCCTAAAAAAAGGACTCTAGACCTGTAAACCCTCACCATTCATAAACTTGTTTCACCTGGCTCCCCTTACATCAACCCAACTTTGGCTGGTAATATTACTATTAGGCAGAAGCAGAATAAGGGCTACAGGCATTTCCACTGAAGGAAAACCAGTAAATCTCACTCCACAGTGATGGACCGTTTCCTTATTGACATTCCTATTAAATATCTTTTTTCTCATGGGACTCTTAGAGAAAGGCAGCTGGTTGATATTTCTGCATGACTCGCATCATGTCTATTAATATCAGGGGGCTGGGAGGGGGACCCAAAATTCATAGCTCTCAAACACTTGTTCCTTTCCTTACATCCAAATATCATTCTCATACAAGAAACGATGCATAAGTGTACTGAAGTTGTCTCATATTTTAGAAAAATGTTTCCAAACTAGCATACCACAATGACTAACTCCACTGGCCTCTCTGGGGGTCTTGCTGCTTTATGGGATCCATCCTGGGTCTCGGTCAAAGCTTTTAGATGTTTTTCTGGCATTTTGCTTGAAGTCAATTTTTGCGGCACTCTTGGTTTCATCCAAATACTAAATGTATATGCCCCTCATAAGGATCGTCTCATTTTCTGGAATCAGTTTCTCTCGTCTGAGATAATGGAACTCGACTCCTTAATGATTGTGGGAGATTTAAATTGTACTTTAAGAAGTGATGAAGTCTGGGGTTGCGGTAGGAAGGTTGATCCCTTGGTCGGCCTTCTACAAAATGCTCTTCTCTCTTATAATTTTGTAGACGTTTGTCCTACAAAAATAGCCCCCACATGGGATAATGGGAGATCTGGTTCTGCTTATTTGGCCAAACGACTCGATTGTTTCTTACTCCATGAAACGTTGTTGGAACATCTGGGTCTCTTAGATATGGAAATCATAAACAATTTCATTTCAGATCATAGGCCCATCTCACTCAATGGAAAAACACTGGAATATGAAAGGGATTTCCTTTCAAGTTCAATAGGACTTGGTTGGATGACCCAGAGTTCAATGAACCTGTTCAGGAAACCTGGGATTGTCGCACTTCTCTCACTAGTACTTCCCCTTCTCAGCATCTCCTTGAAAATTTAGTTTCCCTTCGGAAAGTAGTAAAGCCCTAGCAAATCTGGAAGCTAAAATTGAATAGAAAATCCCTAAAATACATTCAGATGGAACTGGATAGGATTGCCTCAAGGATGACAGCTCAATGTCTTCCCTTAAAGTTTTGCCTCCACATAAAAAAACTGGAATTTAAGAAAAACAAATCATTATCTATTGAGGAAGCCACATGGAGACTAAAAAGCAGGCCTATATGGCTAAATGAAGGAGATCGAAATACTAAATACTTTCACAGATATGCAAACCATCGGCGGAACATTAACACAATCTGGGATATTAGGGATGAGGCTGGAAATACTTTTCAATATCAAGAAGATATTTGCAATGCGGCTATACGACACTTCCAGGAATCCTACAGTAGGAATGAGAACATTATGGTTGAAGATATCATCTGGGGAATTAATCCATGCCCCATAATGTTCAGTGATGAAAAAAATGAAGAACTCTACAGACCTATTTCTGAAGAAGAGCTTTTAAAAGTAATGAAATATTTTAAGAAAGATAAATGTCCAAGTCCAGATGGATGGATGATAGAATTATTCCATCACTTTTTTGATCTAGTAAAGAATAATCTTCTGAGTATGGTTGAGGAATCCAAAAGGTCGGGTAAAATCCACCATTATATATCATCAACCAACATTGCTCTAATTCCAAAAAAATGCCAATTCTTTCTCGGATTTTAGACCAATATCCTTGTGCAACTCAATCTATAAAATTATTTCTAAGATCATTGCTGGCAGAATACGTGGTACTCTCGTGTGCTATATCTCACAATAACAACATGGTTCCCTAAAAGATAGAATTATTCATGATGTTGTTGCAAACACACAAGAAAGTTTACACTCCATCAACACAAAAAAACTTGAAGCAACGATTTTTCAAATTGATTTAAAGAAGGCATATGATTGCCTGGATTGGGGTTTTTTAAGATGTGTTCTTACCAAAATTGGTCTTAGACCAAACTGTACAAACTGGATTATGGCTTGCATTGGAAAAGTTAATTTTTCCATTCTTATAAATGGACATCCTACTATTTTCTTCCATGCTGTTAGAGGTTTGAGGCAGGGATGCTCCCTATCCCCATTACTGTTCATCCTGGCAATGGATTGCCTAAGCCTGCATATCAAAAGAGCTGTTACGGAGGGACACTTCCGGGCTTTGATGATCATAAAAAACAACAACATTTCTCACAACCTTTTTGTTGATGACATCCTGATTCTAGGAATGCTTTGTCGTTTCACCTGGATATGTCTTTATAACATCCTAAAGAAATTCACAATGGCTATATGTTTACAAATCAATGAAATTAAATCTATTATCTTTCATGGAAAATGTGACAGGGAAATCATTGATTACATTGCAGGTTTGTATAACATTAAAGCAATTCCTATACAAGAAGGAATGAAGTATCTCGGATATCATCTTAAACCCTCCTGCTACACCAGAGCGGACTGACAATGGATCATTGATCGTTACTATAAAAGAATCTCTGGATGGGAATGCAAGTGCCTATCGATGGGAGGGAGAGCTATACTTTCCCAAGCAGTTTTAGCATAGCTAACTGTATATTGGGCTCACCTTTATTATATACCAGCTAGCATTATTAACATGCTAAATCAACTTACAACAAATTTTATTTGGGGAGGCTGCAATGAAAAAAAGAAATTTCATTTAACTAAACTTTCTAATATTACTCTTCCAAAGGATTTTGGAGGTTGGGGGATTATGAATCTACAAAAATTTGGAATAGCCTTATTATGCAAATCCTTATGGAGGGGCCTATTTGGGGAGGGAACATGGAGTATGTCTATCAAAAAAACGTATTTGGGAAATAAAGACTTTGCTTTCTGGTACAGAAAAGGCACTATAGGATCCATTCACGGCTCTGCTATCTGGCAAAGTTTCCACAAAATACAATCCTTCTTCTTACAAAATCTCTCATGGAGTTTCCAGAATGGGAATAGTATATTCATTGATTTGGACCCAATTTCTGGGGCTGGGAAGGATTGCTCTATTCCTCAGGAAATCATAAATATATTTCAACGAGCGGGCATATTTGTTTGGGGACAGGTCATTGTGGGCTAGCAGCAACCTTCTCCTATATGGAAAGAAGCACAAGATTTGGGTGTACAAGGACAATTGGCTTTACAATGGAACAAGATACTGACAATCATAAAAAATATTGGAATCTGTTGTACAGAGCCCCATGACTATTTCACATGGAAGGGGAGAAGTAGAAATGATAGTATAACTGTTGTTGAAACCTATTTAACCATATCCAAGTTACAACCTCCCCTAATAGGATGCCAATTTCCAACTAACTTATGGAAAACAGGAGCTCCAAGCAAAATCATTATTTTCTCTTGGTTAGTTTTTCATAATAAAAACCTCATATGGGAGAATCTGCAAAAGAGGCAGTGGCAAGGGTTGGGCATTTGTTCAATCTGCAAAGCTGAAGCGGAAAATAATGAGCATATCTTCCTACAATGAAACCTCACCTCTCAGGTATGGAGAAAATTATCAAATTTATTTGGTTTTAGATTTATAATGCATTCTTCCATAAAGGACTCATTGGAATGGTGGAGTGTGCAGAAGGCTTCCTGGAGGTCCATCCCCCAAATAGTTATATAGACAATTTGGAAATGGAGGAACAATTATTTGTTCCAAAACAAAAAGGAAGAGTTTCAACAAATAACTCACAAGGTTATCTCATATTACAACATGTTCATGCCACAGCTCAAACAACTTAGTGGTAAGCCCCGTGCACATAGCAACATTTTCCTTGAATACCCAATGGTTTTTTTTTATGGTGCAACACAAAGCAGAGGCAATGGCACTTTAAGACCTCTTATGTTTCAGTAAATTTCTAAACATACTTGTTTTACATTTTTATGGAGACTCCAAAATTATAATTGATCATGTCATAGGGAAGATTTCCATAAACAATCCTCTTCTAATAGGATGGATGAAAAGACTTGAGATATTCTGGCAAGCACAAAATGGTTTCTCTATCCAACATGTTGACAGATCCCAAAATGAACAAGCTAACAGATTATCAAAGAAAGGTCTATCTCAAGAACTAGACAACTGGTATATGGATATTTTGTTGGAAAACATCACCTATAACATGAAAGAACTTCTCCTCCCAGGAACATAGCTCTGAACATTTTTTTCTCTTATTTCCCTGTTGATGGACTATCTCTGCTTGGCCATTGGGCATCTCACAGTGTCCTCTACGAAGTGGGGTTTCTCCTTTGCAAATGGTGACTATCTTTTTCTTTTCAATAGGGTCTATTTTTTTCTCCAAGTATCGGGCTATATTTCTATCTATAATGTTACTATTACGCTCAGCTTCTATATCTAGTTTCACTTGGTCCTTCCCTTTAATATTTTAGGGGAAGATGAATATGATGTTATACATGAAGCATTTTGTATTTGATTACTGTTTTTGATTGGCATGTTTTGCCAACTATCTGTAAGCTTTGTAAATTTCTCTCTGATATTAATATAAATAACGCTTTTTTCATACTGAAAAAATGCCGCTTAGTGAGTGAACTCTGGTCCAAACATGCTCTCGTTGTTGGGTGCCTCTCTGAACTATACACAAATTCGCAAGAAAAAAGGACGGTTGTTGAAAGAAAACCAAGATTGTAGGAAAAAGGACAGTTGTTGAAAGAAAAAATGAAATCGCAGGAAAACTGACTACTGTTGAAGAAAAACCAAGACATGTGAGTGTATAGCAAGGTATCCTTTACTAAGGAGATATTTTATGGCTTTTTTTTATAATTAATTTAGGAAGTTATAATTGAAATAAGTTGAGTTGGCATCCATTATTATAAAAGGAAACTTTTTAATGGTTTCATCTCTTATTTGAGAATACTTATTTCTTAAATTTGAGAATGGTTGGGAAGTTATTAAGTTAAAAGGCATAACATGATTAATGAATTAAAGCCTTTATAAATTCAAGAGGTGTTCTTAGCCATTATCAATTTAAGAGGAGATATTTTATGATAAATATATTTTTTTTAAAGGAGATTAATTTATTTTTGGATTTTTATTTAAAAGTTGGTAAAGAAAAAAAAAATATTGAAGTTTTATTTTGTAAGTGGAGTTTTGTTTTTGGGGGTGAATTTTATTATGGAGACAGAAGCAGTAACATATATGGAGAAGTTGAGTGGGGCTAATTTTACCTTATGGAAATCATATATGGAGGATATACTAATTTTAAAGGATCAATATTTGCTGATTGGGGGCACAACAAAGAAACCCTCATTGATGACAGATGAAGAGTGAAATAAGTTAGATAGAAATATGATTGCAACAATCCGCCAATATCTAGCAAAGAATGCGTATTTCAATGTTTCCGCAGAAAAGACAACAGAAGGATTATGGAAGAAGCTCCATGATCTATATGAGAAGAATACGACATGAAACAAAGTGTTCTTGATGAAGAAGCTTTATAATCTCAAGATGAAGGAGGGTGCTTTAGTTGTTGAGCACTTGAATGCGTTTAATATTATTACTAATTGGCTTGCCTATGTTAAAATAATTTTAGATGATAAAATTAGATCCATTTTGCTAATGTGTTCACTGTTCTATGCCAGACAACTTGTAAAATTTAATTGTAGCTATGAGCACTTCAGCAACTGCAAGGACCCTGAAGTTTGATGATGTCAACAACAGTTTAATGAATGAGGAGTTGCGACTCAAGTCAATTGTGGAAAACCAAGGAGGAGAAGCTCTATCTCTAGTTGATTGCGGTAGGAGAATTGATCAACTCTGACAACGGTGATCAAGATCGAGAGGCTGGTCAAAATCAAGGAGGGGTAGGATCATCTACTTTCATTGTGGCAAACTCTAGCACATGAAGAAAGAATGTTGATTCTGGAAGAAAGGACAAAAGGATCAGAGATCGGCTAGTACAAATCACAAATCATCCAACACAAATGAAGGTGAGACTACTGCTGTAGCCACAGATGGTGATGTTTTGTTTACTGTTTTAGTAGAGGATGCATGTGTATATACATCTAGCAGTAGCTTTGATTGGATCCTTGACTCTAGGGAATCTCACCATATAACCACATGAAAAGATAGTTTTGTTGCATATAATCCTAGTGATTATGGTAGAGTGCATTTGGGGAATAATCTTTTTTGTAGTATTGTTGGAGTGGGAGATGTCCATATCAAGATGATGGATGAACAAGACATATTGTTGAAATAGTTCAGGGATGTACCATAAATGCACATGAGTTTGATCTCTATGGGATGATTGGATGATGAAGGCTATTCCACAAGCTTTGGAAAAGGAGGTTGGAAAATTAGCAAAGGAGCATTGGTCGTGGCTAAAGGACCCAAGACAGGAACATTGTACACATTAAAGGCAATGATAGGAAAATCATATTTGGCTGCTGTCACAAAAGAAGGAAATTCAACAGAGTTGTGGCATAAGCGCTTGGGTCACATGAGCAGGAAGGGCTTAAATATCTTTGTTGGTAAAAAAAATTTGCCAGGTTTGAAATCCTACAGTCTTGATATTTGTGAGCATTGTACATATGGTAGACAAAGAAGGGTTTCATTCCTTAGAGGTGGCCATGACAAAATGAAAAATGTGTTAGAATTGATACACACAGATGTGTTTGGGCCTGTTAACATCAAATCATTAGGAGGAGCATGATATTTTGAAAAATTAAAATATGATGCATCTAAGAAGGTTTGGGTATATCGTATGAAAAGTAAAAGTGAAGTGTTTAGAATATTTCAAAAATTCCATGTTTTTGTTGAAAGAGAGACTAACAAATTGCTCAAGTGTTTGAGAATAGATAATGGTGGAGAATATTTCTCAAATGCATTTAAGGAATATTATAACAGGTTTGGCATAAAGCATGAGAAGGCTGTGTCTGGTACTCCTCAACAGTATGGTGGCACAGAAAGGATGAATCACACCATTAAATAGATCTCCAACTACAAACTTGGATGGTGGTATCGCTGAAGAAGTTTGGACTCGTAAGAAGTTGAATTATTCTCACTTGAAAATCTTTGGATGTGAAGCATTTGTACATATTCCCAAAGAAAATAGAACTAAGCTAGATGATAAATCTATGCAATGCATTTTTTTGGGATATGCGAATGAATATTTTGGTTATCGTATATGGGATCTAGTCAAACATAAAATTATTAGAAGCAGGGATGTTATATTTAATTAGTCGAAAATGTTTAAGAGGATTGAAGGTGAGCTGGAGATCAAGAAGGTTATTGACAGGTTTGAAGAGCAACAAAAAAACATCCCACCAATGCAAGAAAATGAATAACAAATTCAGGAGTAGGAAGAACAACAAGTGGAAAATGATGAACAACAAGAAGAAGGAATCTTGCAAGAACCTTTACAGGAGATTCAACTTGATAATGCACCACTGTAGTTAGTTTGCAGATCTTCTAGGCCTCATAAGCCTTCACAAAGGTATCCTCCTTCAAACTATTTTTTGTTGACCGATGAAGGTGAGCCTAATTGTTCTCAAGAAGCTTATAAAGTTGAGCACAGTAAAGAATGGAAGAGAGCAATGGAGGAAGAAATGAACTCTTTTCTGGAAAATAAAACTTGGGAATTGGTAAACCTACCAAAGGGTAGAAAGGCTCTACAAAACAAATGGGTTGGCAGGATTAAGTATGAATGTGACAAAAAGAAGGAGAGGTATAAAGCAAGGTTGACTTCACTGAAATTTTTTCACCTATTGTTAAAATGTCATCCATTAGAGTCATTATTGGTCTTGTTGCTCCTTTAGCCTTAGAATGTGAACAGTTGGATGTAAAAACTACTTTCCTTCATGGTGACTTGGACGAAGAAATTTATATGGAGCAGTTAGAAGGATTCATAGAAAAAGGCAAAGAAGACCTTGTTTGCAGGTTGAAGAAGAGTCTCTATGGATTGAAACAAGCATCTCAACAATGGTACAAGAAATTTGATTCATTCATGCTGGAAAATGGTTTTCATAGGTTGGAAGCTGACCATTGTGTTTATATCAAGAGGTATGATCAATGAAAGTATATGATAGTATTGTTATATGTGGATGACATGTTGATTGTTGGGCATGATAAGAATAAGATCTATAAGTTGAAGAAATATTTGGGCAGCAAATTTTCAATGAAGGGTTTGGAACCACCACAACAAATATTGGGCATGAGGATTATGCGTGACAGAAAAAACAAACGGTTATGGCTGTCACAAGAAAAATATATTGATAAGGTGTTTGACATGTTTAATATGAAGGATGCCAAGCCAGTTGGTACACCCCTTGCAACCCACTTCAAGATGAGTATTGATATATTTCGTAGTGATGACAAGGAGAAGGAAGAGATGAACATGATTCCTTATGCTTCGGCAATTGGCAACTTGATGTATGCCATGGTATGTACACGACCACACATTGCATATTTAGTGGGAGTAATGAGCAGGTTCCTTGCCAATCCAGGAAAACAACATTGGAAAAGCAGTGAAATGGATTTTGAGGTATCTCAAGGGTACTAGTCATTATTGTTTATGTTTTCGTCATAATGAGACTGTGATTGAAGGATTTACAAATGCAAATATGGCTGGAGATATGGACACCAAAAAGTCCACTACAATTTATTTGTATACATTTGCAAGTGCAACAGTAGCTTGGGTGTCAAAGCTACAAAGAATGGTAACTCTCTCTACAATAGAAGCAAAGTATATAGCTGCAACAGAAGCTTTTAAAGAGATATTATGGATGCAACGATTCCTAGGAGAGATAGGAATAAAGCAGGACAAATATTTGTTATATTGTTATAGTCAGAGTGCCATTTACTTGGAAAAAAAACCCAACATTTCACTCAAAAACCAAGCACATTGACTTAAGGTACCATTGGATCCAGCATGTGTTGGAGGAAGAACAATTATCCTTGGAAAATATCAGTACAGATAGGAACCCTGCTGATATGCTCACTAAGATTCTACCAAGAAATAAGCATGAGTTATGTAGAGGCATGATAGGACTCGGTGTGACGAAAATGAGGTGAGGAATATGGAGAATGATTTGCTCTAAATATTATCGATTTGAGATAAATCTAACAAATTTCGTCCCAGGCCCGTACATAATCAAATTTTGACGTATTAGTCGACGTAACGAACCGAACCATCCAATTTTCGAACTCTTAGGTTTAATTCCGCCAAATTTGGTAACTATAGTTAAATCTATTACTTCTGAACAGAAGGACATATCACAACAGTATCATATATCAATTCATACTTCATTATTAGTATCTTTTTATACCCTTTCATACTTCATTATTAGTATCTTCTTATGCATCATCACCTGATAATATTATATATTATTAAGTTAATAATTGGCTTACTGCATAGTGAATATATAGTGGGTATTTTATCTTTAATCCTAACAATAACTTTGCTTGGCATTCAGTTTTACATGCAATACTTGGCACTTTTATATGATCACTTCCAAAGCCATAATGGACATATGACATGATTATTACATCTTTTTTAAAATTAACGACTTCTACCATGTTTTGCTGCAGTTGAGGTTGAGATATAACCATTAGTGACACAATTATCATTTATAATGGAAATCTTAATTGAAAAGAGACAACAATTTCAATGAGAAAAATATAAAATCAATAATTTAAAGAGATAAATTAAAGAATTAGAGCATGCTAGAGTTTATGGTACTCTATCTCTTATATCTTTACTAGTTTTATCAATTTTATCTATCTTTTATTAAATTTGAATATAGAAGTTCCAATTTTAGAGCTTATTTATTTTCAAAGTCTAGATATTAATCCAACATTGATATAAGTAAGTAGGAAAGAAAAATTATGTTTGATACCCAGAGGTTTCTATAGAGAATTTTAGATTAAATACATACTTGTTAATACTTTGGCATGAGGTCTGGATTTTTGATTAGTTTGAAGTTGCAAGTTTACAAAATGCTCTATGTATAGCTAAATTGTTGTCATATTCAAAATTAAATTTTAATCTATACATTATTTTTCAGTTATTATTAACCCAAAAAAATATTTCAAATTTAGTCTTCCAAGTTATTTTTATTATAATCTCTAATTTAAGTTTTTTTTATTTACAATTAATTTTTTTTATCTTTGAGATTTGAAATTAACCAACATATATCATATATATAAATAAAATTTATAATTAAATTAATAAAAAATAAGAATTAAACTTACTCAATCGATGGCCACTATTTTAATTTATTGTACTGTATAACTAGATAGTTCCTTTCAAATCATAATATTCTACATAATAATAAATAAAAACAAGACGAGAAAAAAATTATTGAAAAACCCAGGCGACCTTTGAAAAAGGTATCGCTAGCAAAATTCTCTATGACAACAGCCGCTTTCATTGCAGTAAAAAGTATTGCCGCGGAGTTTACCATGATTTTTTAAATTAATTTGGACTTTTCTTCGACGGGCAAATAACAACCCTCGAAAACAATATTGTCAACCTAAAAATTAAAGTGATTAAAATTAATGAGGATTTTTTTTCCACTAGAAAATAACAAGCGATGAAAACAATATAGTCGACCTAAAAGCTAAGGTGATTTAAATTAATGACTTTTCTTCCACGAGAAAATAACAACTCATGAAGACAATATTGACAGCCTAAAAGCTAAGGTAAAGCACAACCCATAGCTGATAATGCCATTCTATCTAATTGGTAATGGACAAAGATTTCCAAAAGGTCCACATGGGAAAATCAAACATTGATACTGTAATGCATCCAAAGTTGCATAAGGAAACAAAGATTGATAGGGTAACATAGGTAAGAAATATACATAACTAAACAGAGATGTACATTACCTAGAAATATTTTTACCGCTAGAGACACTCAAATAGACGGTCAGCACTTAAAACATTAGAGTTTCTGTCTGTCACTTAAAGGCAGCACATCCACTTTTCAAATTCAATAGCTTCTGCAAAAAGGCATTTTCCGTCGGAGGAGCCGATTGTAATTCCACTTCCAGTATTTCAAGAGCAGAAGCGCTCTTAAGCAACTTATCCAATATGCTTATTTCCCCTTTAGCAAATCAGTTTAAACATACCTTCACTTTCCGAATATTCCCGAGTAGACAGATTACACATGGTAGTATTGGATCTCTTCCTAGCCCCTGCATTCACATCCCATGTAAGTTAATACTGGTCTTCTCCTCCGTAACTAACACATCATCAATACACATAATTATGGTAAGATATTATATACAATATACAATGGCAACACAATAATCCATCCCAATACAATAATTTATGGATATTTATACTGTAATGTGAATTCAGTAATTCATTCATATATATATATATATATTTTAATTTAATTGTTACTAATTTAAATTATTGATAATTTAAAATTTAAAATGTAAAGTAAAAATTTTATATTTGATGATGGTGGTGGTTAAAGTTCACTGAGACCAAACATTAGTCTACTAGACCTAAAGAAACAAATTATTTATTTTGATTTAAGATTTTATTCATATGCTCAAAAATCTTGGAGAGAAGCCTTCTGAGCTCATTATAATTTTGACATTGTAAAAGGCTAGGAAGATCAATATTGTGACAAATATTATGAAACTAAGATCTAATGTGGTTGTCTGTGGGGCACTCTAAGCGGAAGTGTTTTTCATCCTTGATGTTCCTATTCTCACATAGATGGCAGATCTTTTCCATCCATGGTGTTTTAGGAACTCCCCAACCACCTATTTCACTATGGAGCTCATGATAATTTGTTCTAATCTTTGCTATATTAGTTTTCTTCTTTGAGCTAGTTAAAATAGAGAGATATTTTTGATCTTCTAGGGTGGGGTTGATGACCATCTTATAATAATTTAATTTTCTTTTAGGTGCTAAATCTTTCTCACACCACATTTTCTCTTTGAACTTAGAAGTAACAATATCTTTAATGTTATTAATGTTTTGCAATGCATCATTCTCGTTGATCTCCCAATAGTTTAACTAGGACATTGTGTCTTTATGCCACCCCCTTTTGAGCCTCAGGTGGTTTTCCCTAGAATTTAAAACTAGCTTACGAAGTCTATGATAGCCTATTTTATTGAGTTTGTGCTTGTACAAGAGAAACTTAATCATAGCTAAGCTCTCGATAGGGGTAAGACCTATTTCTATAAGGAGAATAAGAATATTTATAAATATTTAAATATACTGATATCATAAATTAAAGTTAATATATATTAATTAATTATGTTTTTCCTATTTTTTTTAAAGTAAATTGATTAATTAAAAAAATATTATATAGACATATTTCATATTAAATGATTTTTTTTTTAATATATAGTATAATAAACTATGATATTGTGATTGGTGTTATTAAAAAAATATTTACAAATTTAAAATTTTATGTGAATTTCTATGATTATAATTTTCATATTTTAAAATATATATTTAACTTATATGTTTAACTTTTGATCCATAGTATTATTAAAAATGATTTACAAATTTCTTGAAACCTGTCTTCATCTTCATCTGTACAGCGCTGAATCACCGCAGCTCTGACACAGACCACATCCTTGGCTCCTGACAGCATAGGTCTGTTTTAGCCTTCATAGGTGAGCGACTATTTTTGTGACAAATTTACATATTTTTATATATTTATATACTATTGTGTTATTTTTGATCCATGTATTATAAAATGATTTACGTGAAATTTTATAATCAAATATTTTACATGTTTTTAAATATGTGGTTAATTATTTAACATTAATAATATTATTCATAATTATTTAGCTAATTTTATAAATGTTTTTTTGTGCCTATTTATTAATCATTTAATCTATATTACTCTAGTAATAACAATTATAGATTTTATAGATGAGGTGATAAACCACAAATAAATATAGATCTAATTAGTAAATAATAATTATAATGATAGACATCATATCTGTAATACAATTATGAAATTAAATACAAATTTCTGCATTAGCTCAGACATTATGAAATTATGAAATTGCATTCAAATTATCAAAGGATCAAATTCATTTTCGCACAGCTAGATTTGTCCGTAAACACAGCGCAAGACACTACGTTGCGGTTATGTCACTGATATGTTAGTAGAAGCAGAGAGTGAAGAGCGTAAAACTGCAAGTGAAATAGTACGTTGTTTGCCTTCCCAGATCAAACGTGCTCCTGACTCGTAGTCGCGTCAGTCCAGGAAGCCTTTCGAGCAGATTATCAACGAAAACAACCATCTATCTTTGGCTTCTCCACATGTCATTGATCACGAGCTTCTTCAATGTCTTGAAATTCCCCACTATCTCAAGAACTCTCTCTACTGAGAGATAACCCGAAGTCAACCACGATACGGCAACATTGCTGCCACACTGCATTTTAATTTTAGAGACTAAACATGAAAGTTCGTGAAACAACACTCCATTTATTCTCAGATAGCCTATGTTAGTTAACACCATCTCCAGAGCTCTAGACTTCGGACAGTTCACCGTTAAAGCCTTCCACGTACCATGTACAGATAAATGTGTAAGGTCGGGAGCTGAGATAACAGGCTTCCTTAGGCCAACGCAGGCCTGCAGGGTAAGTTTCTGAAGAAACGGACTATGCGAGATAAAACAGGATAAAAACTCGTCTGTAAACTGCATGCCTTCGAAGGAGCAAGTAATGAGATGGTTGAATCCAGAAAAATGGGTCGGAAGATGCTTAAGATTGTAGTTGGAAAGCCTGATCGTAGCGAGATGTGTGCATGTAAAAAGGGCAGGCGGGATTTCTCTTCCAGGGGTATACGTCCGGAAATTAGAGTAATTGTTAGGTGAATCACAGAGAGTCAGGTGTTGGACATTCCTAGAGGCTGCGTACGTCACCCATTGCCATACGCTTTCACGAGTAAACTGCACATAGTAGCTGAACAAATGAAAAGCCTCAATATCTGCCGAATGCAACATCAGAAGGTTGGAGATTATTTTCTCCACCGTTGCAACCGAGTCTGGATCTGGATCTCGGCTAGTAGTGGGCACAAGAAGGATGGGAGAGACAGTGAGCTGTGGAATTTGGGTGTAGAGGAATTTCCATCTCTTCAACAGAGCCGAGCATCTGACGGCTTCTCTGATCGGAAGTTTAGAAAGGATGAGGCCAAGCAATGGGTTTGGAAGAGTAGAAAGTATATGTGCAACGGGCTGCATGATTGCAGTTGACAAATCCTTAGAAAGGCAAAATTAATGAAGGGGATTTGAACAGGTAAGATATAGTAGAAATGAAGGAAGTTGCAGCAGGACAGAAGGAAAAATTAGAGTCGTTTACAGATCCGTTGAGATGGGTTGAGATATTAGGCTACCAAATTAATTTCCAAATACTCACACAGGATGACCCTATCAACTCGCACATGTCGAAAGTGAGCGCCGCCACCGCCTGTAATTGATACAAATGCAGCCAGATGGATTGCCTCGCATGATGCATCCCGCCGCCAATCCTGATATTGATTAAATGCAGAGGATGGATGGAATGTATACCACCGCCACCCCCTACTATTAAACGCGCGAAATGAAAATACGATGTTGATTGCTAAACAATACAATAAGGTGTGCATTAATGTCATGTTCATTTGAACTCAACCGTTGTCTGATGCATTAATCTCATGTTAATCTGAACTTTTTGTGAACCCGCTCAGTTCATGTTTTCGTTTTAACAATCTAAGCTATATTTTGGGCGGACTTAGCGGAAGTGAGATGCAGTGTCTATGTTTTTTAAGTCGACCTGTTGGGGGCAAAGATGAATCTGTGTTTGGTTATTGAAAAAAAAAAAAACTTGTTTTAATATTTGAATTGAAAATTTCATGCCTATATTGTAAATTAAAAAAAAATATTATGTTGTCAGGATATGGTTCACAAATATTGAAAGTTATGTTTTCAGGTTATGGTTCACAAATATTGAAGTTTATATAGGAATATATTGATAGGATTATTTATTTTTTTATCTTATTAATAACAAAATAATTTGTCTAATTATTTAAAAAATTTGTAGATTTTTTATTAAAATAGAATTATTAAAAACAATAAATATAATGGATTTTTTTCCTTTACTACGAAATAATTTGTCAAATCATTTAAATAATTTATTTATTTTTAAGGAAATGTATTAAAATGAAAGAGTATATATTATTTTTAAGAAATAAATACTCTTTATTGATATTGCCATGGCAACATCGAGATAAATCTTCCACCAACTAATTACCAATTCACTTTTTTTAATTAATAAAAATTAAAGCAACTCACGTTTTTTAATTATTAAAAAATTCACTGTGATTATGATCGGTAGTGTTACTAACTATGATGGCTAATTACCAATTCACTATAAAAATTAAAATTAAAAATATAAATACAAGAAACTTAAGTTTAGAATAGGTCTTAACCAATTAGCTATTAATTGAAACAATATCTCAACCAAACACTAATCTAGAAAGTTAATTAGTTGGAGAGAATATTTAGACCAACTAGCTTTAAACTAACTGCTTAATTCTAGGAACAAACTCTTTTTGGCAGAAATTGGAACTCTATCATCAATGACCTATAAACCAAGTAACAATATGATCACACAAACATAAAATAAGTAGATGTTACACACTCCAACAAATAAAAATATAATATTGTTTTGAGAATAAAACTTCAATGTCCAATCAAATGTTTAAAAATATAACTATTTAAAACTTCCTTCATATCATTTTCCCCTAGAATAAATATAACTTTTTAGAACCTTGTTCCAGCTTTAATCATTGGTGCACAATATTATTTAGAATAGACGTATAAATAACCTTGCCAAATTTTTAAATTAAATACCAATTATTTAGTATAAATTTCTAAGAATAAAGAATCAAAATTTCTTTCATTCTTTTGATCCTTGGTGTGCATTGTCATGTCTTAAAGATGTCTAGAATTTAATGTTACGACTCTAAAAACCCTTCAAAAATATTCAAACACAAGGTGTGTGATTCCTTAGCCCCTCATGGATGCATACTATTTTTTATTATAAAACATGCAGGGGTTTACAAATTCAAAAAGGACAATTATGATCATTGTCCACATAAGAAAATGATATATTACATTGAAATGACAAGAAGGACATAATGCAAGGAAAATTGAAAATAAAAATACACACAAGCATTTCATTCCAAGAAAAGGATCTCTAATTCATAACTATGAGTATGATGCTTATAATTGTTGTAATTTATTGCTACAAAATAAATCTTCCATAGAATTTTACCTCTTAAAAAACAACAAAAATATAAGCCTAAAGTTGAGTGACATGGAATCATCTTAGTTTGCCTTGGTGGACCTTTCCCAAGTGAGTTTGCAGTACAAGCCCCATATATAGCTCAATGGATTCCATGAAAACAAGTCATCAAAATCAACTAATGAGTGCCCAACCATGTAGGGCTTGCCCTTCAACACATGTAGAGGAAAGGCAATGGGATTTACCATCCACTCCCCTCCCCTTTTAGATGCTTTTGATCGGAGATGATTTAGAATGCACTAGATGTCATAACCACTACAATCACAATCATAATCTTCTAGACTATGATGATGGAAACTCATATGCGGCTAGTGTCAAACTCATAAGCCTTGTGAATGAATAAAATGGGTCCATATTGCCACTTTTAATCTTTCTATTTCTTGAGATCCTTTGAAAACATGTTTTTATTATTCATTTGAGAGTCAACAATGCCATATGACATCTTGGTTCTAGTTTTTAAAACTATGGTTGAAAGAGTTGCTTGGAGATTGCAGAAGAAAATAAAGGGATTATGTGGTGTTATGATGCAACAATTAGTTGCATTATGTTTGCAAAGAATCCATATTTCCTGGTAGAATCAAACTTGGATATAAGAGATCATTTTGTGAAAGAAAGTATGCAAAAGGTAATGGATAGCAATTATTGAATGTTTGACCAAATTCATAAATCTAATAATGAAACACATTTGACTACGAGGAAGGAAAGTAATGAAACTAATTAATGGATTAAATAATTTGGAACCATATAGAGATAGGTGTAGACATAATATTGGATGAAATATTAGCCCCAACATAATCATTTGTTACAAAAGTTAGCACTTCATTGAAATGTGTTTGCATATTTTATTCTATCTTTAGCTTATGGGACCAAAAAAGAGGAGAAATTACAATGTCTAATATTTTATATTAAATAATGTGTGTATATATATGATATCAATAAAATAAATAATTTTTTAAAAACCTAATTATTGTAACAAACTATCTATTTAACTTTAAACTTATATTCATCATAATTGATCGACAAATAAATAATCTATGGTAGAATTTCTAGGTTTGAAAAATCAAATTGATATAACGTCGTGCCATATTAATTGTGTGCCAAAGACTTCATATGTAATAAAATTATAATATAAAACATTACAATGTCTAGTATATTAAAAAAAAATAGTTACACAAAGGCTTAATTATGAGTGCAAAAGATTCCTAAAAAATATTTTCTTTATTTTATATTTTTAAGTTATGATTAAAATTGTGAAGACAAAAAGAAAAT